>WMED01016808.1:0-13186 GCA_019650415.1 Pipa parva | reverse complement strand
CTGAATGTTCCACAATAACATGCTCTGATTGGCTAAAGGACTGACAAAGGTCCACTTCTCCAACACAGAAGCTATTGACAGAAAATAATAATAAGTGTCATTTAAAATAATACTTTATTTTTTCTCTTTAATATTGATATTTCATTGTTTATTCTGCTAATACTATTTGCAAAAATGTAATTGACATCTTCGTTTAGTCATTTTTATCTTTATTAGACAGATTTTTCTGTAACCTTTACTATTCCTTTGAGCTATCGTCCTCTTACATGCTAAAATATATTATATGACTTTCCAGGTTGCAGTGGTGTAAGTGAAAACCGTTTGCTTTTTTAAAGATTATACACGAGCTTTACTGGAGTTTAGTAAAAATACTGTTCTGGTTTATCTACTTCTGTATCCAAAATCCTAGCAATAAAGCATGACAGGATTGTTGTATTGGGCAGAAAGAATCTACTAATCATGTTAGTGGCAGCAATAAACTGAATTTTTCATACATATACAGTATAGTATACACAAATAACCTTTTTTATAACCGATTATAAGGGGGATATTTATTTAAGTCAAAATGGTTTTTGACTATTTAATGCTGGAGAAACAGCCTATTTTTATCAATATCGTTGTTTTCACCTATTTACAAGCACATTTTATTGCCCAAAAGTGTTTGTCTGCCTCAGACTGGCATAAACCATTATTCCCTGTGGAGACGATTTTGTCACTTGAAAAGCCACAGTCAATTTTTTTTTTTTTTTTTTTTTTACCATTGAAAAACGATATCAATATTAATATGTACTTGAAAGTGAACCTAACAGAAAAACACGGCAAAGTGTGCTGCTGTCAGACTATTGATATTTTTGACAATAATTTATTTTGATGGGGAAAATTGTTATTGATCCTTTATAAATAACTGTAATCAAAATTACAGGAAAAAAGAAGGTGAAGCATGGTATGAAATGCTCTTAGTCAATATTCCCCATATTATTCCCGAGGACATCCCTATTCAGTTTAATTGCATATCTCCATAGTTAGAATTTCTTATAGTATGGATTCGTACACATTGTGAATCTCTAAATTCTTTTCTAATTTTTTTATTATTGGAAATCCCTTCCTGGAGAGGTAAAAATGTGTGCTGCACAAGTAAGGAATTTACAGAATGAACTCAAATATTCCTCTCTTTAAATAGTAAATTATTTGCAAAGAGAAAGTTGTCAATTTGGAAGCATTCCATTTAAATATAGTTTGTATATAATGGCAATGATGGTAATGTAAAAGACCATTAACTTTATAAAGATGTGATACGGGTCAGGAACTTTTTTCTGCTGGAATAATGCTGCATATTTCATGTAATTAACACCTTGTTGGCATTGTTATTTGAGAGCTTTTCATCATAGTTGATCAATGTTATCATCAGTTAATGCATGACAATGTGTTCTTGATTACTTTCACTTGAGCTAAATTAAAAATGACACAAATCATTGACTCATGCCAAATTAGCCAGATCTACAATGCTTGACAAATTGCTCATTACAATGACATCTTGAATGGTTGTAGTAAACAACTATATATTTACTGGCACTGTCCTATCCGATAGAAATAAAATGCTATTTTTATCTTTGCAATGTCTGCTTGTGTTATACATAAACCTTTAGAGGCAATGTATTTTCCTGTATTGAGAAGGATTTTTTTTTCCCCCAGTTCGTTTTCACTGAAAACTGTAGCTTCTGTCATACACCACTGATTTCCTATGAGCAGTTGTCCACAATAATTATCACAACAATGGACCTGGTAGATATTTTTACAAGAAGACTAAACAACTTTTCACAGAATTCATAGAAAAATAAGATTTTTTTTTTCATTTCCATTGTTTTTATTACACAAATACACTGTAGTCATCTTTTGTATTTTTCTCTGCATAGCATTGGATAACTGTCAGAAAAAAAAGGAAGCAGCCAAATGTCAAATCATAACTAAGAATACCTTGACGTTGCCACTCTACCATACAGTTATGGGTAAATCCTCCCCTTTTTCAGCCTTTGTAATCTTCTGTACATAAAAACCTCTGTACATTTCAAAATGAAGCCAGTGTTTGATTCTAAGCCCAGTCGTTGTTCTTCTGTTTTCTCAAACATGTATATTATCACTCCATTCAAATAAACACAGATAGACCCTGTCTTCTGGTCTTCTGTTAGTACATTACCTGTAAGAGGTAAGTATATTAGCCAAGTACATGGGTGACACCCAGCCCTTGCCAGCGAAGCCCCTTACACAAGGCATAGCTGGAATTATAAGCAATAAACTTGAACATAATGATTTTCTGTACAAAAGTGCAGCCAAATCTTCCAGATTGTAAGAATTTGTGATGTGTTCTGTGTTTTCAGTGGCACAGTTTCTCCATGTAGCATAGATTGTCTTTGTTATGCAACCTGTTGCTGAAAGGTTTGGCTTTTATGTGTTTTCTCTGATTGGGGAGTCCAGTTTTAGCCACTGAAAGTAAAGTGTAAGTAAAGTTATTGACCAAACTATACATATGTATTATATTTATATTGTATAAAGATAAATTTAAACATTTAAAAGTAAAAACGAGTTCTCACCTCATAATCAAACTGCATTAATCCTAGAGCGTCTCTCTGTAACTTTCTCTTCCTGGTTAGTGCCGAGAAGCCTGCCTCTCCCTAATGAGGTCACACAATGACTCATTCTGCTAGGGCATGCTTAGTAATCTGATACAGTTAGTCCTCGGCTTACGACGGTCTCGAGTTACGTCGTTTCGGGGTTACAACGCTTTATACAATGCCATGTTCCGACTTACACGGTTTTGTGACGTAAGTCGAACTGCATGCAACCATGCCTTGTTCCGACTTACACGGTTTTGCGACATAAGTCGAACCATACTGTATGAATGTATGATCCGACTTACATCAAAATTCGGTTTACGACGCCACGTAAGAACGGATCAATGACGTAAGTCGAGGACTACCTGTACTTTCCTTTCACTGCAGTACTGAATTCCGACCCAGTCAGTGTCGGTTTTTAAGACAAGAGAATGTGAGGGGTGGGGACGTGGCCTTCTCCATTATAGTAAGGATATTTTACAGAGGGATAACAAGTGCTGCCGAGTGAAAAGGTGAGAGAAGATTTTACTAATCATTTTTTCACTTTACAATACTTTAATGGGGCAATCTTTATAAATAGGGTTTATTTACACTATTTTTTTAAACTATAGGATATATTTTTATTGTTAAAAAAATTAACTTAATAAAGTCCAGAATCATATTATCTAGTACTAAACCTCCTCCTTGACTTCCTGCTTTTGAAGACAAGCATCAGCAAAGAGCTGCAGTTCCAGCAGAGCTTCTGAATGACATCAGCAGCTCAGTTTCCTTATTGGTCAATCATAGCAAGAAATTCCATTCCTACTAACTGATCAGGGTGCTGAGCTGCAGTTCTTAATATGGAAGCTGCACCAGCAAGGATCTCAGAATATAAAAATTTTACAGGTAAACAAATGCATTTTAGGAATTGGGTTTTACTATTTATTTATTTTTTTCCATGGCAAAATCAGAGCTTCCCCTGCAGTTTTTCATGAATGTATTTTCACAGTTCAGTGTAGATGACTCTGCCCCTTCACTATCCATAGGACATTATGCAGCATGCATAGAAAGTTTCAGTTTTCCCACATAACCACAGGTAAATACATCAAGGGAAAACTGTAGTTCATTTCTCATCATGAGTTTGCCTGTGTTAACCTGAAAAAAACAGATATTTTTGCTCATGCTGGTCTATATGCTGCAAACATGATAGGGGGTTACAGTGCAACTAATCTGCACCTATTAATCTATTTGTGGACCATAAGGTGCAAACCTGAATTTGCATAATATAATTTATTTACTTCCTTTACTATTTATTTTACTATTTGATTACAATAATCCATGGTATGTTAGGGTACACAATCAACAGCAATGAGTCAAGTGACAGTTTAGCTTATCAGTGCATACCAATGCATATTTTTTTAATTGTTGTATGTTCACCAATATGTGTATAGATGATGCACTAAATGCACTCATTCAGAGGTCCATAGAAATACATGAGAGTATAAGAGGTCACTGTTAAAGTGCTGTAAACTCATGGTTTAGTTTCCATTTGCAACTCTCATTGCTCTTTTAATAATTGATATGCCATAGATCACCCTATATTTTATCACACTCATATTTTCACTGCAGAGTGTACACCATATAAGCCAAATGTCAAATTAAAATCTACTCTATCTGTACCTGTAAAGACATATCCTCTGTTACAAATGTTAAAGATAAATTAGCCTTGACTTTGTTTTCAAATTAAAACCTGTGTTTTAGACACTTATGATTGATTTTACTTGGAGTTTTACATTCAAGGATCCGGAGGATATAACTCCCTATAAGTACTTTGAGATCTTGCTTTGTTTTTTTTTAAGCATGCTGGTCATTATTTCTCTGTGAATTTTTTCTTCTCTACATGGTCAGCGTTCTCATACCAATGACTTCACAATACTTTGTGCACTCAAGGCATCAGTGAAAGAATAAAACATTTTCATTTCAAATGTTACACTTATTGCCATTAATAACTAAAAATGTTGAAGGGCTTGTCAAGCTAGATTTAGCTGAAAAAAATAAATTATAAAAATATTAAACCAACATCATTTTTTTCTTATGTGTAGTTTTGTACCAAGTAAATGTGCATATGCTACATAATTGCAGTCTATCTTTCTGGGATTATGTATTACAAACAATATTTACTGCATACATTCTGTTGTCTTCTACTCAGAAAGTCTACAAAGCCAAAAATGTTGTCATTAGAATTACTGGGACTTTCATTTATGGAACAGCTTTACTATTTGTAGAATTAATTTAACCTTTGTGAATCATCATCTTCTTGTTTTTGACAAAATATGGTTGCATTACAGATGCATGCATGTGCCAAGACTTTAGGAAATCTCTGCCAGAACATGAGTTTGTGTTGTATGCTAGCTAATGTTAACTAATGTCCAATATACAACAAGCAAATGGTTTGGTTGCAGCCAGGTCACAAGTCTTGTCTGAAGATTGTTACTATAGAAGAAGCTCACGATGACAAAAATTTTGGCAGAAATTTAATAAACTCTAAAAAAGTCAATTTTGCCCTTCCCAGTTTATTCCCGCGAGATATTGGCAGTTTCATGCTGTAAATATATTGAGATTTTTTATCTTTGATCTTTTTGATCAAATTTTTGCATGGAAAGGTAGCCCTACTACTAATGTAAAGTATGGCTACCTTTCCATTGAAAAATTCGATAGAAAAACTCAATCAAAAAGTTTCTGTCGGTAAACATCAACTGAAAAAATCTCATGATATTTTCCACGAGAAACTGCCAAGATCTTGCGGGAATAAATTTAGAAAGGCTTAATCAGCCTTTTCTGAGTTTATTAAATTTCGTCCAAGGAATGAAATAAACTAATCACATGAAATGTTACAATGCAAGTCATGGTCTAAGAATAAGTTCTTAACAAATCCGAATGAATCACATTTCCTTAAGATGAAAACATCCAAAAAGCAAAAGTTTATTTGGTGCTTTTCTAATTATACAATAAATAACTATAGAAACTTACATGGGAAAATTTGAAAATATTACACGAGAAACATAATTCAAATTTACAAATAGGTCTGATTTTACATTCAGAGAGTGAAGTGACATGGGCTACAAAAAAGCTTTTCCTATTCACTCAACTGCATTGGTATGGCTTCCATTTGATTAATGAGATATTTATTTAATAAAAGGCCTGCTATTCCACTTCATCACTGAGTGGTCCTAACCATTTCCTTGACAATATACTCACCTGATCATTTTGTGCTCGGATTGGGTACTTTGTGCTCTGTTGTGTTCCCTTAAACACAAGTAATACCCATAGGTTTAGATGTTATAGCATCGTATATATAATTAGAGCAGATATGTCTAATTTGATGTATGGATAAAGGTTGGATCTCTTCACATTAATTACATACAAACAGTGAAGTTACTAGAAACCTCTTGGCTCTTCTAAAGGAGCAATGCTAGACCAGGTTGCAACCATGACTGCTACTTCCCCTATAGTTATGCACCTGTATATGAATCAAAACATGAGATCTGCCAGTTAAGAAGAACCAGAATGAAATATGACTGTAAGTTTCTATTTTCACTGCTCTCTTTGAAGTGATTTCAAATAATCCTATTCTGAATCATTGTTCTGGCTATAGACTGGGACATTGGGCCTCTAATGTACACAGCAAATCCACTGGTGCACAGATACTATATGAAATATACTGTGGAAGACACAATCTAAAGACATTAGACATTGAATATCTAAAGTCTAAAAACTGGTTCTCAGATGATTTGCTCTGCGCTCTTTTGAGTGTGAAATTTAAAGTACATTTTTTTAAATAATTTGAATAATGTATGCCGTTGCAGTTCTTTATATGGCTGTACTGCAATTAGAAGGAAGTGCACAACCTATGATTTTATATAGAGCGAACTGCAAACCCATTACCATGGTTTTTAGCAAACATAAAGGACACCCACTATGATAACATTATTGCATGATTTGTTGTCAGTGTGTTCTGCCTAAATTTAAAATAAAAATGAGATGTAATTTCATTCCAGAACATTAAAGTATTTTTTTTTTCTGTTCTTGGCTGTGAGTGAAAAGTTCAGGTATAATCGAAGCCTGCCAGCCACAAAAACTAAAAGCAAATAGACCATGCAATAATAAAAAGAATGGTTAAAACAGACAACCAAGACTATAGTAATTCTGACTGTAGTGGCTCAATGCCCTGAAGCAGTTACAGTATCAAAATGGTATTTTTTTTCCTGATCCATCGAGTACAGTCTTGTTTCTGCTTTTTTTTTCTTCTCATATGTATACTGAGGATCTCATCGGATTAAGCCATAAACAGATAAAAACTGAATACAAACCATAACAAAGAATTCAAACTAGGGTTTGGTTTAAATTAGGATCTAATTGAAATCCAAACGCTTACATGAAAACTGGTGCTTTTTAGTTGTTTAAGGTTAAGGATGTTATAAGGGTTAATAATAATTCCAGGGCTGTCAGGCTGTCACTTGGTTCAGTGGAAGGGAAGGTTAATGAGGAAATCAAAGGGGACTAAGAGCCCTTTTGGGGATACTAAAGATCCTTTCAGGATAGTGCAGGATTAGGCAGTGGGGAAAGCAGTCAGCATGCTTCTCTACTAGCAGTACTCTGACAGGACCCCTGGGGGCGAAGTTGACTCTAACATGACTTAGAGGCATGACAATCTCCTCCAACAGAGTCACTTCATTCATTAGAGTCTGATGCAGCATCTGAATCTGGGAGCCAAGGCTGCATACCTGGGCAGAGGCTATAAACACCAAAACAGAAGAACTGGGAAATAGGAGAAAGGAAATTCTACTATGTTGATGTGACAGACCCAAACAGGGGGATATACAGAAGTGTAAATAGAATCAGGACAAGGTCATACATGGGAGGTCCAATGACAATGAAACACAGCAGATTAGCACAGACAAGTCCAAAAACACAAGACTAACACTTAACTAATAATGTAGCTAGATGGAAATTGCAACTCTATATTCATACAAGGTTGCTGTGGGAAAGGAGTCTAACACTGACATAAAAAGTTACCCTACTTAAGTATTTGTTTTAAATCTGAGCTTCTCAACTTTGAAGAACTGTGACTTAGGGAGAGTTTAAAATAGGAAGTGAAAGTTTACAAAGTACTGCACTGCAACTAATTAAATTGTACGTGACCTTTTAAATAATGACAGATTCTGGTGGCCCCATCAAAACTCCTGAAATCATCTGTTCTTTTTATCAAATGGATAGGCAGGACAAACTTTCTTTGCTGTGGTAAAAAGAATTAAGCCATTTTTTTCATTCTTTTAGGAGGTATTTTTTATGTTATTAAAAACCCACTAAACTTCCTTTGCAAAGGCACCATTCACTCTGCAAAGGTCATTGTAATTGCAAATAGTAAAACAAACTTGCATTGCATTGCATTACTTGCATTATAGAGGTGAGGCCTTTTCACATTATTTGGTGGGGTAAGGGGGTTAGTTCTTTAAAAAAAATGTCTAAAAATCTAAATTCTTCATGAAGCAACCACCATGCTCCCTTATGTACACAGTGACTATTCCATTTTTCAATCTTATATAATTACTGGTTATAAATTAAATTTGTTTATGTGAGGATCCTAGTAATAACATTCTAAACAGGACTAAAATTTAAAGTATTACTGTATTTTTTATCTTTTCTATCATAAACCTTTATCAATCTGCAATTCAATATTGCTCTGTAATTTTTATGTTAATGTTAAAATGTAAGACTATGGGAGTTATTAACTAAAGTCCGAATTCTTGCATATAGGGGCGAATTCACCAGATAAAGACAGTCGCAATAGGCAGCTACTGACGCAGTCACATCTTTATAATGAGAATATTGTCGCAATTATGACTTTATAATGGGAAAATTAATCTTAACTTGAAACATTTTTTGCGACTTTACAATGAGGAAATTGTCACACATTTGCTAATTGGAATATTTAATAACCCCAACCCCCCATAGTAATTAAATATTCTCCTGGTTTATCTCTTTATGAAAATGTTTCAAAGAACATTTTTAGATAGTTATGTACTTTTGACTATTAAAATATTTATACCTTTCCACAAGACAAGGTCTTATGATATCAGAGACATAAAAGGTGTCAAAACGAAAATAAATTGTCATGTTTACAGATTAAGTTATTCTTAGGATATAATAAGTATTACCAGAAATAAAAGACATGCAGAATGTCTTATAAAATATCAGTCTTAACACACCAAACAACTGTGTTCTGAAATTGTTAGAATAGGAACTGAACCTGGAATGGAAACTGAAGCCTGTACTAATATTCTGTCATGATGGAGAGCAGCAGCTACTTTGGAATATCTATTTATCTCTTTTTCTTGTTTGTTTCCTAAGAAACGTTTCCTACTCAGAAATGATCAGCAACAAATGCAAAATGGAAGATCTTTCACAGCTTGGTAGGATCACAGGGTTTGAAAGGCTTACATTTCCAAAAATTCTGTGTTGCTTCACAGCTTACAACACGTTACAGGTAACTGAGACTCAAATAGCTGTGGCACAGTTTAAAAATAATACAGCATTTGGGATTATATTATTCATTGATCTAATGGAAATTAAATGCTGACAAAGGCCCCAAAGCAGGATATATGAGGCAGGTGTATTAGCAAGTCTCTAAAGATCATTGGCTTAGGCTACATAGGAAATACATTGTTTGTATTTGTATTTGTTCATTTTTATATAGTGCTACTATATTATGCAGCATTTTACAGAGGTTCATCATTCACTTCAGTCCCTGCCCCGTGGAGCTTACAATCTAGTTTCCCTATTCAGTCATACACACATATGTTTTTGGATTGTGGGAGGAAACCAGAGTGCCCGGAGGAAACCCACGCAAGTTCGGGGAGAACATACGAACTCCATGCAGATGAAATCCAGGGTGGAATTGAACCCAGAACCCAGTGCTGCAAGGCAGAAGTGCTAATCAATATTAACTCTCAAAAGAAAATAAGGACTTCTATGTCTCTATATGTTAAAAACATCCTCCTTAATTTGATGGTGGTAGTCTTGTGTAAATTGTGGGATTTACTGTTTGTCTTTTACTATTATTTCTGTATATTCTGTTAGACAATATAAGCCCAAAGATAGTCTGACACTGTATGGCAACCTGCACCACTAATCAAGCTAATAGTACTACCAGAGTTTTGGCATTGCCAAAGTTAAGCATTACTTTAAAAGAGATTGTCCTGGTTTCAGTACTTCATGGAGTGTAGAGCAAGCCCCTATATGTTGGCATCAAAATTATTATTTTGTTCACACCGAAGTGAATCACATATATAACCCAAAAAGAATAACAACAGACAGCTCCTGTCTTCTGTCAGATCGTGGTTAGTACATCTGTCCTATAAATAAAAGGAAGGAGAAAAGGATCAACCCAACTCAGAAGTCCAACCCCATCACACAGGGCAGGAGCACAGGTCCCCAAGGACCCCTGTATAAACCATGAGATGACTTACAGAGGTTATAGAAGTGGCAGCTACAATAGGACAATAGGGGACACTGCCCAACAAAAATCTGCAACTCCACTAACACCAGGGATCACCAGGTGAATACTCTAGTAGACCAGCCTAAATTCAGCCCTCCCTACAGAACAACCCAAATAATAATCATTGAAGTAAAGTTCAATATGCCCTGTACAGTGGCAAGAAAAAGTATATGAACCCCTTGAAATTTTATGGTTTTCTGCATTAACTTGTCATAAAATGTGATCTGATCCTCATCCAAGTCAAGCATATCAACAAATATAATGTGCCCAAAATAATAACACAAAAAAAAAAAAAAAATCTTTCAGGTCTTTATTGAACACACTCATTCAACATTCAAAGTGATAGTGGAAAAAGTTAGTGAACCCTTGGCATTAATAGCTGGTTGACCCTCCCTTAGCAGCAAAAACTTCAACCAGGCATTTCCTGTAGCTGTGGATCAGACCAGCACATTGTTCAGGAGGAATTTTAGCCCATTCTTCCTGGCAGAACTGCTTTAGCTCAGTCATGTTCCTTGGACGCCTCATGTGTACAGCTCTCTTCAAGTCAGTCCATAGCATTTCTATAGGGTTGAGATCTGGACTCTTACTTGGCCACGTCAAAAGGCAGATTTTGTTTTTCATAAGCCATTCTGTTGTGGACTTGACTCCAATTAGCTTTTTTGAGATCATTAACTCAAGGGTTCACATACTTTATCCATTAGCACTATAATGTTTTCATTGTTGTTCTCAATGAAGATATGAAGGATCAAAATTTTTTTGTGTTATTATTTTGGGCACATTATATTTGTCGATACGCTTGACTTGGATGAGGATCAGATCACATTTTAAGACAAGTTAATGCAGAAAACCATACAATTTCAAGGGGTTCGCAAACGTTTTCTTGCCACTGTATATAATATGGGAATTTTATTTCTTTAAACATTTATAAACTTTTCAGTATATAAATACTTACTGGAGGGATATCACATCTGCATAACTTCAGCTGATATAGAACTACAGGACATTTTCCTGCACTATTTCCATACAAGGCAAGAATACCCAAACCAGTACAGAACTTACAGAACTTGCTGTGAATGAGCACAAAGCAAAAATTCAAAGAAATCACATTCCAGTCTGCATAATTTGGATATGTGTTTTGCTAAAGGAACCAAATGATGAAAAATGACTTCCAGTGGGGTTACTCCCTTCCCATTCATATGAATTATGCATCACTGTGTCATATTACTTAGTTAAACTTCCAAGTTTAAATATTGTGTAGCTTAACCATATAATTAATAAAGCAGAGATTTCATTAGTTTTTACTAATTTTGCAAACTTTTAATTGCTTTCAACTACAGTGGATGCTTTTTAATTAAATAACTTATCTGATACCTAGCCTACATGCTTTGCACATACATTATCAACTCAAATAAGTATTCATTTAGACCTGGGATAATGGTATAAAAGAATGTGTACAGCAGTGGGATTTTTGTAGGGTTTAGGTGCAAAGTATGTCACTTAGATGCATAATTTTATGACAACTCAACAATTAAACACTTCACCAACATTGTATATTTATTAAAGATTGTGATTTTCTGTGATGTGATATATTGTCTCACTATTACAATGTGGGAGAATTGACTCAAATTGGCCCACATTCACTTGGTGGTACCAGTACACCTTTTAATAAATATAACAAATAGACCCATATATGAGGGATATTTACCGAGGTCAATTTTTCTTTTTTTTTGACTGGTTAATTAATTTAGATAAAACCTTTTTTTATCAGTATTGCCTTTTTTGCCTATTTACAAGACTGTTTAAAGTGTATTTTATCGCCCAAAAGTGTTCTCCTGCCTCAGGCTAGAAAAAAACCATTATTCTATATGGAGTTAGTCCTGTCACTTAGCATCAGCTGAAAAAAAAAAAAAGATTTTCCTTCAAAAAATGATATCGATATCGTTTTTTAATGCAAGGAGAACCTAATAGAAATACACTGCAAAGTGTGCCCCTGTCAACGTATCAGTAATTATCTATATCAATCTTTTTGGATGGGGAAATCTTTTTATCAATAATTTAGGGGAATTGAATAGCACTGGGAAATGAAAATTGACAGCAAAACAGGGCAAAATTCATCAAATGGTTAAAATGGTCTTAGCAAATTTCACTTTAATGTTAAAGAATTATCTGTGTGTGTGTG
The DNA here is from genome assembly GCA_019650415.1 of Pipa parva. Taxonomy (NCBI): domain Eukaryota; kingdom Metazoa; phylum Chordata; class Amphibia; order Anura; family Pipidae; genus Pipa; species Pipa parva. Next base: position 861 of record WMED01016808.1, on the reverse strand, counting down.
ATTAGAACGCTAAAATACACAAGTCCTCAACTGCCTCTTCTACATTGGGAGTAACTGAATCGATTCTGACTTCACTATAATTTGTTCTGTCTATGGCAATGACTTCAGCTACAATATAAATTGGCTAAGCACATGATTGGTGCTGTATACTGGGGTTCTCTGTGTTTGCAATGAAGTAATTATATTTCTTTAGTTTTTAGAGATGGGAATTTTCTTTCACAATTAAAAAAAACTAACCTTGGGCATGGCCCGAAGTAAAGTAATGGGGTATGGACACATGTATACATGTATAATTTTATTTATAACTAAGTTATGCAGCACTGTACAATTCACCAATACATTGTACAGACAAGGGAAAACTGCTGAAACACATTACAAGTGAAGTCAATTACAAGCATAAAATTAAGAAGATGCACTATTTTAAGTGACAAGCTGTGACTGAAACAAGTGAATGAAGGTCCCTGCTCCATACTCCTTATTATTTTCTTCACACCAAAGTGCATCACATATATAACCCAAAAAGAATAACGCAGACAGCTTCTGTCTTCTGTAGGATGGTGGTCAGTACATCTTTCCTATAAACAAAAGGAATGGGAAAAGGCCCACACCAAACCAGAGAGGAAGTCCATCCCCATCACACAGGGCAGGAGCACAGGTCCTCAAGGATCCCTGTATAAATCATGAGATGACTTACAGAGGTTATAGCAGTGGCAGCTACAAGAGGACAATAGGTAAACTGCCCAACAAAAACTTGCAACTCCACCAACATCAGGGACCACCAGGTGGATACTCTAGTAGACCAGCCAAACTCAGCCCCATTATGGAATTTAACTAGGAGAGAAACTTACTGACACAGATAGG
>WMED01016807.1:0-13187 GCA_019650415.1 Pipa parva | reverse complement strand
CAGCACAATGTAAAAAAAATGCTAGGGGCGCCCCCCTGGGCAGTCGGCACCCTTTGCATTTGCCTACTCTGCCTAATGGCAGAGCCGGCACTGCCCATAGCAAATCCACGACAATAGTAAAGTTGCGACTGCAACAATATTCCCATAATGAAGTCACAACAGTAGCCATCTGTTAGGAAGTTTGTGACTGTTGTTAGCTGGCAATTACATACCTTTACATGACAATTCGGAATTTAGTCAATAACCCCCCCTTAGGGTCTTATTCATGAAAGCCCAAATAGTAGCATGGTTGTCCAAAATCACATCCATTCGTCACTTCTCCAACTCCACTTAGTCATCAAGCTCCGCAAAGAACTCGGGGTTATTCACTAAGATGCGAATTTAACCGTGGAATTCTGAAACAGTGGATTCTCATAGCAAATTCACTACAATTTACCCATTAGTCGTGACAATTTTTTAAAGTTAATATTGTGACAATTTTCCCCTAATAAACTCGTGACTGTGCCAATATTCTCATTATAAAGATGTAACTGCGACAGTAGCAGCCTATTGTGTGCATATCAGTCAGTGCGAAGTGAGGCGAGGACTCCGCACTATCTTGAATTACCCCCTTAGAACCACTAGTCAGTATTATTCTTTAGTTAGCCTTAAAATTACCAGTGAAAATAAGTTAATAAAAAAATTGGATCATCATGGCAGTAATTCAAATACAGTAATATCTTTGAAGTTTAATTCTTGAATTGTATTGCTTTCTTTTTGTTTTTATCTTTACTGATAGCAGCCATGTTGTTAAATAGTCCCCTAGTTCCCTTGTCTACAGTGCATTAAATAATTAAAATTTAGGAAGTTTGCACAAAATTCCAATTTTGAAGCTAAATTCAGGGTTGGCATTAAGGGACTGGGCAAGACTCCAATGGGGCCAACAAGCAGCACTCTGCACATTGCTACTGCAGACTTACTTGGCTCTGCTAATCATAAACTGAGTTAAGAGCCTGCTAGGGATTTAACAAAAAGAGCCAATCCCTAGCCTGCTCTTTAATCCTGCTTAGAAATGCTTGAGAAGAACAGAGCTTTGTAAGTCTACAGTAGTGCTTTGCTCTGCTAGGTGGCTTTTTAAAACCAGAGTTTCACTGGTCTAAACAATGATTTTTCTAATGGAAAAAGCAAACATATCTCAAAGGTTTACGAAAACATAAGGACTCTATCTTTTGGAATGAGATTCCGGAAGAAAAAGGACCAACGTGTCTTTTAATTTTGAAGGGAAGAAAAAAGAAAAAAAAGAACAGGATAAAAAGGCAAAAAAAAAAAAAAAAAACAACCCCCCCCCCCCACCGAAAAACAGACAGATTTAACAAGGAGCATGCATTAAGTGAGCAGTGTATTAATAAATAGAAGGTAGAGCAGAGTCTGGAGACACGTGCTGCTCACTGAGTTTGTCAGATTAACTTCACACGTCCTGTATTTTCTGGTTTCTCCCTTTCCTTCATAAATTCATGCCGCCCAAACCCCAGGCTGAGGATGCTGTGCATGATTAAACTTTTTTCCTGCTTGAAGCCAGACAACTAAATGCTGTTCCTTTCCAGCGTATAGGGCTTTTATTCTTATTGGTTTTTAACTTTATCTGCAGAAGATTGTTCGGTTACTTGGTTCCGCTGGCATATTTTGTGCTTTGGATAAAATGTTTTTATTTTTGCTTTTGTTTTAAGAAAAACTATAATTGTGGGAAATGTAGTCTGTCCGTTTTTTTCCCTTCAAATAAAGATGTACCGTATTTTGCGGTGTATAAGCCGACTTTTTAACAAAAAAAAAATCTTCTCAAAAGATGGGGGTCGTCTTGTACTGCAAATAATTTATAAGCCCCCCTGTCTTCAAGACTATCAGAGCAGTAGCACATCCCTCTGGCCCACCCTTGTATCTTTTTACCTCCTTCTCTGCCTCTCAGATCTCGCACATGCGTGCCTGCGCCACTTCATTTCAGACCTCGGGAGCGAGAGCTGAGAGGCAGAGAAGGAGGTACCAGTAATAGAATACAAGGGCGGGCCAGAGGGATGTGCTACTACTCTAATAGTCTTGGAGATAGGGAGGGCTAGGCAGGCAGGGAGAGTTGACCAATCCAAGCAGGATTTGTATCCAACAACCAGCCAATCATTGATAAGGTACATTGCTTGGATTGGAAGGGGGGTAATCTTATACGGCTAGTATATCCCAAACTCTATATTTTAACTGGAAAAGTTGGGGGTTCCCTTATACGCCGGAAAGTATGGTAACTAAATCTAATGAATAAAAATAAAATGTATATGTTTGTATTGTATTGTACTTGTATCGCTGAATTGTACAGCGCTGCGTAAATTTGTGGCGCTTTATAAATAAAATTATACATACATACATGTGTACGAGAACATTTGTACTGTGTTTTCTGTATAAGGAGGTGGCTTGTTGACAATTAGCTGTGATTTATAACAAAGTACTGGTATTAAGAAGACCATATTTTTTGTCAAAGAACTCCTTACATGGGCATGGACATGTGCACAGGGGTCTAGTGTGTACCTGTTTTCAGGATTTTCTTTTGTTTCCTCATGTTGCCCATCATATGCAGAATCCAGGCATACCATGTGTTTTGGGCCCAGTCATGGACAATTCTGGGGCCCACTGGAGGATCTTCTGGTCCTCTTTTGGTTCAGTCTAACCGTGCTCCCACTATTTGTGTGTGTGTGTGCCTTTGTTTCAGATGTTTCCCAACTTCTATTGACCACTGTAAATTGCTGGGGTTTTCCATCCATAAAAGTAGCTGAAATACCTAATAGCTTCTGAATCCACAGACTGTCTTTTTGAACTTTTAAAAGCCTACATTTATTTGCATTTACATAGATTAACTTGTTTATTTTGAAAAATGTTTATATGGCGAATCAAGTTTTCACGTTAATTTTAGATTGCTGAGTTTGAAATTCTTTCAATTTTAGCACAGCTAAGTAGAGGTGGTTATGTCTGGTATGGAGGAAAGCCTTCAGTGCATTGGAAGCAATCTGAGCCTGAAAGATATCATATGCAATAGCATATAGTCTACTCTACATGATTCTTCATTATGTGAAAAGTCCTTCCTTCATTTATTTGTCTGGATTTATAAACATTATTATTCATTTCTTGTAATTCATTTATTTATTTTACAAGCCTTTTACCTCAGTGCAACCATGTAAAGTGTATTACAATTTTTGAAGTTGCACTATTGAATACATAGAGCTTTCCTTATCATATTTAAACATGAATTATTCTAGAACGAAACAAATGTTTTGGGATTCATACACTATGTAAACCTCACATCTGTTGAGTGATCCAGATGAAAACCTATAGCAAACAATTCATTCATTTCCTCTGTTGTATTTATATTCCATTGCATCCCTGAGTATTTTCATTCTTAAGGTTGCTAATTGTATACATTTCTTTAATATAACTTCCATTAGCAAAATACATTGTGTTTGACAATTAACCCTTTCAATGCCAGCCAACATTTTTTTTTTTGTTTCACCACTTATTGCCAAGGTGTGTATTTTTAGTGAAAATATACTTTGTGAGGGGTATTCACAAGCTAAAGAATTGTTTTTTGGTTTTTTTTGTTTTTTAAACTGCAAGGTGTCCTTGAGTAGCTCTTGGGTACAAATGTCCTGTGCCCACAGGCCTAGCACTTCTGAGAGGGTGCTTTGTAATCCACATGCTCACATGGTGTTTTCTTCCTTGGTCACTCTCTACACATAGACCATTTCATTTCCTGTTCCACATCCTTTTCTAAACTTCCCCATAATCACTTCCTTCCCTCACACATTGTTATATAAATCCATATTGCATAAACAAATCATAATGTTTACTCCACCATAAATCCCCATAACCTCCAGTAGATAGCACTGTGTATCTTTAAATTGAAATATTCTCATCTAAAAGTGGTACAAACCTACTTCAGTACGTCTAGGTTGAATATTGAACATCATTCCCAAAGAATCTGTAATGGTTAAAAAGTGTGCCAGTCTGGTACACTACATCAGAGCCTAAGAGGAAGGGATAAATGAAGGAAGACTTTTCCTACAAGAAAAATTCCAGGCCGTGGTTGCAAAAGGGAAAGCTCACCAAATACCAAAGAGAAAAACCTCACAGATGTAATCAACTACATCCTCCTGTGGATGATCATCTCATAATAACCAGTCAGGCCATGGTTGCAAAAGAGAAAGCTAACCAGATGCCAAACAGAAAAACCTTATGGGTGAAATGAACTACATCCTCCTGTGTACGATCATCTCATAACCAGTCATGCCATGGTTGTGAAAGACAGAGCTAATCAGATGCCAAAGAGAAAAACCTCACCTATTAAATTTAACTACATCTGCCTGTGGACAGTCATCTCACAACCAGTCAGTCGTTAATGGGGAAGGCAGGATTGGCACGATTGCTAATATGATGGCAAAGACCACAGTTCCAATGAAAAGGAAAGCTGATGGGCCTGCATGTGAACAAAACCCCAAAGTACACTGCAGTGACTTTTTATCTCTGCTGTTCCAATCTAGGGATGAATTAGGCAAGAGAACAGTTACTCTAGTGAAGTGCCCATCTGCTTCACAGAGTTATCGGCAACCCTTTCTTCCCATGTATGAAGTTGCAACACCAATTTCATCATGGAAGAGAGAGGAGATAAAGGATTTAACAAGGAGAAAACAGCAGGAGAGAGAAGAAGCCTGCAAGTACACCGCTATGGGCTCAGAGAGTTCAGAAGATTTCCAGTAGATAAGACTACCCTGAAATTCTTAATAGGTGAAGCGATTTGCATTTTTTAAAAATGTAATGTATGTAAGCAGTCACCAGAGATCTAGCAAGTCAACATTATTAATAGTAGAGTCATTCTCCCAGAGCCCCAATTCACCTGACCCATAACAACATGTGAGGTTAAAGTGTTACATTTGGGTAAAAGGTTTGAGCACAAGCACAACACTGTGGATATATTGTACATACATACAATATAAAATGTGTGTTCTTTGTCTCTTGACTTTTTAAATTGGCAATTGTGCTAGAGATCTACAACAGACTTTTTTTTTAGCTTTTGGAAGTGGGTAACTACAAACCAACAATATTTAAATTTCAAAATTTTATAACTGGATCTCTCATCTCTAGACCCTTCAAGAAACTATTATACTTTTTACTTTGAAATTTAGGCCTTCGGTTTACCCCTTGCTAAGCCAAACAAAGTAATGGAAGTACTGGATTATGTTAGTAATAAACAGTAATTTATTTATAAGCAATAACAACAACATTATCTTTATTTATTGAGTGAACAAGGTGTCTTTCCACCTAATGCTCTCCAGGTACCATCACTCACTGCCCGAGCACAAATATTGGTCTTCCTGCAACATGTTAGGACAATTGATGATGACAGAAATACTGTAAAAAAAGGGCAACAAATAGTGCCTTATTAATGAGTAAAAATAAGAGATAGAAAAAGTAAGTACCAAAATCACCATCCAGCTAAATCAGTGATGTGGTGAAAGATAAGTGTGTATAATAATAATAATAAAAAAAAACTCCAAAAACGTTATATAGATAAACCATCAAAACACCAAACCTCAAATGTATAAGGGGGCTCCCCGGATATAAAATCTTTATATCGCTTTAAACATCACAATGTACAGTGGTCTCACTTACTTAGCATTGCATCCCATCTCTGGCATCCCATTTCTTATTAGCCTTCAAGTAATCCCCCCCATTGTGCCTAGTTCCCTGTTTGTATTAAGCCATGATTTTTAGTTATGGTTCTAAAGGGGGAAACATAAAATAGCTGATGGATCAATATTTCCCAAAATAAAAATAATATATTGAATGCTTAATACTGTACATGAACAAGGAAATGAAAAAATAATTTATACAATACAGTCAAAGAAATACTAATGCTGTTACTGCTGGTGGTGGTGTGACTATATTACTGTCTGCCCAGACTTTGGAATCACTTAGATGTCCTTACATGTTTTATAATTCCCATGTCTAGCTTTCAATATTTCCAAGTAATCTTTCTCCTGTTATAACCCTTTCTACATCTTATTACATTGTAATGTATCTGAAGTTTTATTTCTTAGAACATGATCAGCATGACTCAGCTGGATGTCGTTTAAATATTTTATTATGGATCCCAATGTTTATGTTCGAGTAGATTTCTTTCTCCTTTAAATGCTTTTTCACATGAGAAACTGCTAAAAGCATTAATTAATTTCTGATATTTTAGGAAGAAGAAATATGACAAACTAGTCTGACTAAATAAACAAGGAGTTGAATTATTTTTTAACATTTTAGGACAAACGACTATCGGTTACTGCAATGCTGCTTATCAGTCACATTGCTCTCTGGAGTTCTTAATAAAAAAATTTAAGTCTTCAATACTGGCTCCTTGGTTGTCTTCTATGGGTTTGGAGGCCCACAGATATGATCTGAAGTGACCACATTGGTGTTCATTTCCTCATAAATATTAGAAGGTGTTACGTAGTTTGGTTTTTCTATATACCTCTAAGTGCTGCCCACATTCCACAATCTTCCCTAGGAAATAGTCTTATGACTGGGTCTCTTGATGCATAAAGCGAACTCCCAAAATGCACAAGGCATTGTACTCACCAGTAACTAACAGTATAGTATTCATTGTGAGTCAAACCTATGGCATTGAATGGGCAGTGCCGATTAGCCCAGAAATACAAATATATATATATATATATATATATATATATATATATATATATATATATATATATATATATATATATATATATATGGCCATATGTTGTATGTTCAGAGCACTCCTTTGATTCCTGCCTTAAAATGAAATGATTGCATTTTAGGAATAGTAGTTGGATAACTATATGGGCAGTTCTTTATAAAACAGTTAAATGACCTACACTATTGAATCAAAATAAAATATAGCTGTATTATAGTACGAATCATAACTTAGAATTCATTTACACTTGGTAAGAGCCCCATAGTTCTCTGGAGTCTGTGTATACCAAATTCAGTACATGAGGAGTATGACAGTCTCATAATTGAATAGGCCTGGGCAGCTGTGGTGCAAGACCAACAATAAAAATGTTTCATAGAAAGAGTAAGAGTTGTTACCTCACAGTTGGAGAAAGAAGAGAGCAAAGCCTGCTGGAAGCACATTAATGTTTAACTTGTTTTTTGGACACAAATGTTGACACATTAAAGAAATGTTGTTTTGGTTTTTTTATATAATGGTTTCAGGAAACCAGAAGAAACTGGTGATTTCAATGAGGGTTTGGGTTCCATGACAATAAGTCTCGTACATCTAGATAATTAAGGTTTGCACTGTGTATATATACTTTGTGGCTGCTATTTGAAAGGGAAAAGGTTGTTCTGAAAAGTAGTAATAAAAACTACTCCCAAATTTCCATGACGCTTCAGAAGGCTTTGGGCTGGTGGCACTTGCCCATGGGGACGTGGTGGTGACACTAATAATAATAACATTTAACAATAATAAAATAATTGAATAATAATTTTAGCTCAAATCACCCTTTATTTTAGGGTGTTTGTTAACTGAATAATTATAAGCTTTCACATAAAGGATTTTTTGTTTTTTTAATTCCCTTTTCACATAAACGGTTATTGCATATTTTTTCATACGTTATACCCTGGAAGATTAACGGCATTTTATCCACAGAACTGCTTGTAAATTTACTGTGTTACCGTAAAGAAAATTCTAACTTTTTATGGAATTTTTCCTAAGACCTTTTCTACCTTACAGGTTCATTTTGCAGTGAATCGAGGCCTTTAACACTTTTCGTTTAATTCTCTGGCCTTTCCAATTCCGCTAATTTGTAATGGGGTTGAAAAAGCATTTCAGCGATGGTAAAAAAAGATCAATATTGACGGAAACTGAAATACTTTGCAGTGTTTATCTGTGAGGTCCCCCCTTCTAATTCATGGACATATTATAGTTAAACTCCTTGTATCAATATCACCATTCCCACAAATTTCTATAGATGTTGCTTGTAATGATTTCTGTAAAAAAAGTGTTTGCCTGCAGTTCAGTGCAGTAGGTCCAGTCATTTTGTCATAGTTGAAGACCATAAATATCACTATTGGTATGCAATTGAAGGGTAACTGCATTGAAACCAGTAAGAGCGCAGGTTTTGATGGATTAATATTAATTGATAACGATTAACAAAAAAGATGTAAAAAACAGCAAAATTAATCAAATAGCTCGAAATGACCATTGCGTTAATTGACAGTGTCAGCTTTGCTACATTTGTTGCAATGAGATACTTCAATTATTGTTTGATTGTAATGTTCTGAAACATCTTTCAATTAATATTATTTATAATAGAATTATCATACCTCCCAATGTACCAGGGGGAAGAGCGGGACAAGTTCATTCCCCTTGTTCTGGTACTGATGTTGCCTCAGTTCCATCCCCTAGTTCATGACTGGCTGGTGCACCAAGTGACTTCATCAGGGGACAAGGACTGAGGGGTTATTGACGAAAGTGTGAATTCAACTGTTGAATTCTCAAAGAGCGAATTCCCATAGCAAATCCGCGACCACAACAAATTTTCCATTGTAAAGTTGCAACCACAACAATATTTCCATAGTAAAGAGGCAACTGTGACAATATTTTCATTATGAAGCCGTGACTGTGACAAAATCAGTCTATCGCAACTGCCTTTACACAACAATTTGGACTGACCAATTACCCCCTGAGTATCTGAAAAATCAGGACTGTTCCATGGGATCCAAAACAGTTGTAGGGTATGGAATTCTTACTTTTGTAATCAAATAGATTGACACACTTGTGCTTGTTCAACTCAAGACCTAGTATAGTTAATTAAAGACTGGAGAAGTGTGTGCCCAAAACATTATTTACTTGGTTGTTTAAATGGCCCAACGTCATATAACTATTAATAAAGGATAAAGCTTATAGAATAAATAAAACATCAGAAATATTAACTGTGTGTTTGTACATTGGACTAAAAAAGTGGTTGCAGTTGAGATATTAAATGAAACAGATGCAAGAGTACACACATTATTTATTAAAAAAAATAAAAACTCAGACATGAAAATTGTCCACATTTTTATAACCTAAAAGAAAAGTGTTTTCTTGGCATTTCCACCTCTGATAATAAATGAGCGCAGTTAATTTTTTTTTATGTGGCTTACAAAAATGCCTATATACGATGTAGATCATCTAAGCAAGCCTGCAGCTCAATTTCAATTTGCGCAGTACACCATTCTTTAACAGTTAGGACTATGTACAGTAGTTTCCTATTAAATGATTTAATTCTTGGCAGCTCTCACAAAAAGGGAGTACTTTAGCAATTTAAGATTTTCTTCCTTTAGGCACAATAGCCAGACAGAGGGAATATGAAGTTAAGAAGACAAAATAAACACATTTTTCATAGTCTCGGAGGGCCAATTGGAGACTGTATGTGAATTTCATACACAAATGCATGTGTGTAACTCCATAAAGATAGTTATTACTAAACCAATACAGTTCAGACTACTGCATTTAACGGACCTCACCTGGAGTTCAGCATTGAGATTTGCGTTTGTGTTTATAGACACACCTGTGGGTTCTTTGCCATTGCAATAATTTTTCAGTTACCTGTAGGTGAAGTTATTTACGGTATTGCTATTGTCTTCTTGGAGCTAAAAAAAACAAACCTGATTTTTGTCATGTAAGGTCTGGTCTGACAGCTTTTTAGGTTCTTTTTGGGATTGGATCTTCTATTCTTTAGGGCAGTGGTCGGCAACCTTTTAGGCTGAGAGAGCCATATAGTGCAGCTCTGCTTAGCCCTTTTGAATCTGGAGCCACTGACGTCACATGTGAAGTCACGTAGGTGACGTCAGCAGATCCAGATTGGCTAGCAATCCGGAAGTGCAGTGAAGTTGACTACCCCAGATTGGCTGGCAACCTGGAAGCGCTGAGAGAGCTTTGTCTGTACAGCGCTTGCTGGCAATTAGCCAGCAGACTGTAACGAGCGGTGCTTGCATGTGCACACCGCTTGTTGCAGTCAAAGAGCCAGATGCAGCCATCAAAAGACCCATAGGTTGCCGACCCCTGCTTTAGGGGTTATTTATCACAGTTTAAATTCGAATGGTTTCGTGAAATCCTATCCCTTCACTGTGTATCAAAGTGAATTTGCTACTCCTTATTCACAATGGATTCCCTTAGTGAAGAAGTGATTGGTGACCGATGCTTCGTCAGGTATAGCTATTTGAATGGAAGCATATGTTTAGTGATGTGAATTTGCCAAAGTGAAGTTAAAAGAAGTGATGTCATTTTATCTGTTTGAAGGAGGACTTGTCATTCTAATTGTATATTTCTTAGATTAATGTCAATATATTAATATGCAGGATTAATTTTTTGGAAGAACATTGTTACCAATTTGATCACCACTATTGTCGCCATATTAAAGGCAACAGTATTCTTAGGTGATGTCACTTTGTCATGAATTCAGATTAAGTTAGAAAGAAGATGGGGCGGGTACCTATTTATAACAGTCATCAAGGTTTTGAGGCTCACATTTCAGACCTGGAGAAAATGGACAATATGTGGAAAAAGGGTTTAGCAAATCAGGGGAAAAGCATACAAAATGTGTGAAGTCTGTTTGGTAATATGAATGGAAAACACAGCTGTGTTCCAGTAACGTGGGTATTATCTGAAATGTGCCAAATAGTGATTTACAAATACTGTATGTCTCAAATACTTTAAAAACAGTTATCCTTAAATGAAAGAAGATCCTGTTTAAATGTTCAGAACCTTAATATTATAGAAACTCTAGCCATCCTTCCACACTGGACACCGTTTAAGTGATGTTAGACTCTGGGTACCATACTTATTTATATTAGTTATACTAGATTTTTCAATCATATATCAGAAAACAAAAAAAAATTCAATGACATATTGTTGGGATCTAATGTAACTGTCTCATGCTCCACACCCTTGACCTGACAACGTTCTGATAAGATAGATATGTGTTAATGCATGGGTCGGCAACCCATGGCTCACAATCCAGATGTGGTTCTTTTGATGGCTGCATCTGATTCGCTGACTGTAACGCGCTATGCACGCATGCAAGCACCAGTTGTTACAGTCTGCTGGCTAGTCGCTGGCAGGCGCTGTAGAGACATAGCTTACTCACCGCTTACAGGTTGTTGGCCAATCCGGAGCTGCTGACGTCATGAATGATGTGAGTTGGCAGCCAATCCAGAGCCTCTGAAGTCAGATATGACATCAGCTGCTCCAGATTCAAAAGGGGCTGAACAGAACCACATATATATGGCATATATATGGCTCTCTCAGCCAAAATAGGTTGCTGACCACTGTATTAAGGTATATAGTAAGAGATTAGGGTAATGCGATTGTGCCAGTTTGTTTGAATTTGGACTTTGCTAAAACCTTCAATATTTGCCTTAGAAATGACTAGTTCATATATTTAGGGCAGTTTAACCAATAAGACAACAATTATTTTACAATTATATTACAATTATATATGTGTAATATATATTCCACACAATGTATTAATAGTAGAGAATTTACTGTATAAAATACCTTTGAATAAATCTTCTTGATCTGGCTTACTCAATTTCCAGAATTATCAAGGCAACATGGTTTTATAGCTATTTAAAAAAAATACAATTAGGCAGTATCCTTTAATTAAGTCATAAATTAGCTTTCTGCTTAAACCAATACTAACCCCATGTCTGTCATGCTGTGAATTTATAGGAATATCTAGCCAACAGAGGGTGCTGTGTCAATGCAAGAGTAGCACTTAATACTGTATGAATTGCACAGTGCTGCGTAAATTTGTGCCACTTTATAAATAAAATTATATATACATACACTTTCCAAAGAATTTATCAGCAAAACAGTACAACAGCTTCCTTTTATTAACCCTTTAACTACCAAAAACATGTCCCTCCTGTTGTTTCCTTGCCAACCATTAATACCAACAATGTGAGAGGCATGTTGTTGGGTTGAAAGGGGTCCTGCGCTCCACCTGGCATTTTTTGTTGCTGGTGGAGCACTTGATCCAGTACAGAGGGAGTCCTAGCTGACTCCCTCCATAGTTTGGGGAGGGCTTATATGACCCGATCGGTCACATGAGCCAATATGATCCCAGAAGCACATGTAATCAGCGCTTCCGGATTCCTTCTCCTCATTCTGCTGCTGGCAGTGGCAGCCGCAGCTGAATGAGGAGAAGTGCTGATGATCTTTGCTGGAGGGGGTAAGTGGAATTCCCCCACCATAGCCACCACTGACTCCTCCCGATCCCCCCCCCCCCACGGCCACCAATAGTGATGAGCGATGATGACAATTATCGGCATCGGATAAATTAACGATTTTTGAAATCATTGAGAGGATAATAGTTATTCGATAACGATAATCGCCGATAACCATTAAAGTCTATGGAAGAAGAAAATCGGCTTCATTTTTACACCCAAACAGGTGTGCTGAAGCTGGAATTAACATTCTAAATAGTAAACTGGATACGTGCTACATCTTAGGCAAGACAATTAGGCTACAAGAGTCAGAAAACAATTCACAGAAAAGATGAGGACAGTTATACCTTCATTATAATCAGGCACAATCCAGAACAAGCCTAAAACTGTAGTCTTCAATCTAAAGTTAACTGAATGTAGATTAGGGTGACAAAAACTCACACCAGTTTAAAAGAAAGGGACATAAGAGAAATGTAACTGCTGCTTTGTTGTCATGTTGGAGGGCAATTCAATATTCTGATCCTCTAGGAGGTTATGTGGGAAGTAGTGCAATAGACAAAGATGGTGCAAGTTCCTTGATCGTCAATGGTATGAATGGCATTGCACCAACTTTGATTGTAGCAACTTTTCATATGCAACACCTTCTTGTCCTTACATTTTGCATGCTCTAATGGGGTTCAAGTTTTTACACTTTAGTGCAAATTGGCACTAACACTTTATGGACAGCAGTTTCTCTACAACATCTGGAAAGTTTTCTGTTGTTCAGCACATTCATTTGTTTACAAGTGCAGATATTTGCTTACATCTTTAGCTCATTTGTTAGTCAACTGGGCTTGTTTAAGTATATGAAAGAAAAAAAGTGTGCCAGGATTCATATTTTAATTATACAAGTGTAATGGTATAGTGGGAATATTTAATTACATCACACACTTTAG
>WMED01016806.1:0-12277 GCA_019650415.1 Pipa parva | reverse complement strand
CTTTCTTACTCAAATGCTGCCAATCAATAGAGACTATTATGTTTATATACAAGGTATAAATGATTTTTACACATTTACCTTTATGAATAATTCATTTCTAGTTCTAAAAATTGATTTTATATTGAGAAAAAAATATAATCTTTTATTTCTGCACTTGTATACTTTATGGTATTTGCTGAAAAATAACTTTATATATAAAAAGGATGCAGAAGCGACTCACACTTGTATAAATCTCTTATCAATGAATATTCCCAGATATGGTTCCCAGTGCTAAAGCTAACTATGTGATTGTATGGCGGTAATCACCTTCATACATGTGGTTAGTTTCTTTTTAATTCCTTTTGCTATTTAGGGTTTAAGGGACATACAGGTATATGTGTTCTGCTGGTATGTTTCCACTCCCACTTCCCCTTTAAGGCAAGTATGAGTGCAGGTGAACACTTAAAGGGGTTATTCACTGAAGTCCGAATTGTTGCGTATAGGTGCGAATTCGCCAGATAAAGACAGTCGCAATAGGCTGCTACTGTCGCAAGTCGTGTCTTTATAATGAGAATATTGTCGCAGTCGCGACTAAATTATGGGAAAATTGTCACAATCTTAACATTAAAAAATTGTCGCTACTTTACAATGGGGAAATTGTCGCGGATTTACTATGGGAGTCCGCTGTTTGCAAATTCAACAGTTGAATTTGCAGCTTAGTGAATAACCCCCTCTAATTATAGTCAAATGGAAGCAAGGAGGAGAGCTTACTAAAAATGAAGGGGCTTATTCATTTATTCACCACTTCCCTTACATTTGGGTATTCAGTAAACTCTGCGATGTGGAGAATTCGCAGCTGATTCACAGGTAATTCTTGTATTGAAGTGGTGAGTTAGAGTAATGATGGCAGGGCTCCTACTGATCTGATTGGTTATGCCAAACTACACAAGAAATTGAGTTCAATGCTGCTTGCTTCTTCGCTATGGTAACTCGCTATGGTAACTCGCTATGGTAACTCGCTATGGTAATTCGCTATGGTAACTCCCTATGGTAATTTGCTATGGTAACTCGCTATGGTAACTCGCTATGGTAACTCGCTATGGTAACTCACTATGGTAATTCGCTATGGTAACTCGCTATGGTAATTCGCTATGGTAACTCGCTTTGGTAATTTGCTATGGTAACTCGCTATGGTAACTCGCTATGGTAACTCACTATGGTAATCCACAGTTTAGTGAATTAAGAAGTAGAAAATTTGTAACTGCCAAGGTGTAATGTTCCGAAGTGAAACAGATTCACTTTAACAGTCAAATTCTCCCTTTGATGAATAACCCCCTTTAGAGAAGCAGGTGGGAAATTTCTCCTTTGCAAGTGCTAGGTAGCTTAGAACTGTTGCTCGGACACAGCTATGAAGGAGCGAGTCACCTTGTGCCTATTTTGTACAAACCATGTAAGTAAAGTGACCATTTAATTTAAAAGAGAAAGCTGTTCTAATTTCTATATACCTTTATACGGGGGCTTACTAAATATAGTCCAAGCTTGCAGTACCCACCCCCTGTGCCCCATCCAGATTATAAATATATATATATATATATATATACACGTTAATGTGAAATCTCCTCCTGGGACTGAATCAATTTAACATGTTTACATATATTCACTGAATATAAATAAACTAGTAGTGCTTATGCTGATATCATTAATTAGATTAGGGTCTAATTACTCTTTATATTTTATCTTTGCATTCCATAAGATGACGTTGCCCAGGTTTTGGATTTAAAAATAAAATAGTTTTACTTTCTTTTCTTATTTTTTTTTTTGTTTCACGGGGCGGGGGGGGAAAGGGTTTTAAGATGAAAACAAAGCTTACGGCGTAGCCTTTGAAAGTCACATTAAGTATCAATAATAGAGGTGCTTACTGATACCCAATACAATTCAACCCTTATGCTTTATTTATAGCTGACAAAGCTGGGAGCAGGAGAAATACAATCACACTTTAAATAATGGAAGGCTGCGGTATTAAAACTATCTGCGCAGTTACAGCAGTTGCAGAAATGTCTCCCAGCGGACTGTAGTGTGCACACATCCTGCATTTTTAATTTTAAAAACATATTTCTTTCAAAATTATTCAGTCTTTCAGAAGAGGCTCTTTTATTCCTGTGATAAATTACTGTAATAAAAATGCCTTTTGTCCCAAAAATATAAGAAGCGGCTTCGGCAGTCAGATCGCAGAGAATCAGCCTCCGGAGGTTTAACGTAGGGACTGAAGAACAGGCTGATTTATAACTTTTAAGTTTAATTATTTTTAAGGCAGAGCTTCTGTTTTTATAGAGAAGCTGTAAAGAAATGATTTTCTTTGGGTTTAAGCGTTGATTTTAAAGGCGTAAAGCCTACAGAAAAAAAAATTATTTACTGGACATGAACGGGGAAAAGATGTTATGCACGGATCCGTTGTCTTCTAATTTCAAATATAATGTGCACTCTTTGTTTTTTTAAAAGGAATAAGAGAATCCTACAATGAATCAGGAAAGAGCAGTTTGACTTATGAAATGGGAAGGAGAGGGACAATAATTAAACTTGGTTTTGGGGCTTATTTATGAAATTCTAAGGTGAGAATTCACATTTATTCGCCACTTCTCCATCTCCATATATTCAGTAAACTCTGCGATGTGCCAAG
This sequence comes from Pipa parva, assembly GCA_019650415.1. Taxonomy (NCBI): domain Eukaryota; kingdom Metazoa; phylum Chordata; class Amphibia; order Anura; family Pipidae; genus Pipa; species Pipa parva. The sequence continues at coordinate 9,621 of WMED01016806.1, read as the reverse complement.
TTCACAACCAATTCGGAAGCTTACAACAGTCGCAGACTTGCAGAGCTCTTCGCATCACTTTGCGTGTGCATGCACAGGTAAATCACCAAGTGTCAGAGCCTGTTGCAGCAGCGAATTCGACAAGGCGCACTGTGTTGCATTTGCCAGTCTAACTTCGCCAGATTAAGAGCCTCATTGACGAAAGTGTGAATTCACCTGTTGAATTCACTTCACTACAATTTGAGTTGCATTGCCAAAATAGTTGCAAATTCACTTCTCAGGATCAGTGCAGAATACACTTGTCAAACAGGCGGACAGCGGCAAACGCTGTCGGATGCGTAGTGTGGCATAGTTGGATATAAGTAGGATGAGAAGTCATACGGAGTGAGGTGAATTTGACCCTTGAAGAGCAGTGAAGTCAGTCTCACCATATCCCAGGGTGACATAGGTGATGTTGTCACTTAGTCGCAGTCGGCATTGTCACTTTTGAATGAATAGTCACCTTGTGCACCACTGGAGCCCTATCATCAACCCCCCAATTCGCCACTTTGAAATGGTGAAGTCAAACATGTAAATTTGGAGCAGTTCACCTAGTCACATTCACACCTTCGACACATTCCACATCTTAGTCAATAGTAGAAGTACCTGCACGCTCACGCAACATGATGCAAAAGAGCTCCGTAAGTATGTGACTTCACAGACCTGGCTCAATAAGTGAACATGTGGAAGTAGAGAATAGAAGTGAAGTCATAGCTCTACTCAACTATTCTCACTTTAGTCAATGAGGCTCTAAATTGGAGAGGTAGGGGGCTAATGGCAAGACTGCTACTGCTTGACTGACTACACCGCACTACGCAAGAGATGGCTACTGACGCTGTTCTCTTCTTTGCTATGGGAATCCTGTGTCAAGTGAATTAGGAGTAGAGAACCTGAAGTGATGAGAACTCACTTGGACAGTTGAATTCTCCCTTTGATGAATAAGCCCCAATTAAGTTGCATTACAATTCCACCATAATACAGTATATGGAGTATATGTGTAACCGGTGGAGCAATGGGAACAGAGAGGGATTATACGGGGCAATAGGAGGAGCAATAAGGGGAGGGTATATACTGCAATATAGACTGGAGGAGTTTTAGGGAAAGTATATATTGAGAAGAAGTGAATGGTTTAGGGAGAGGTTATATGGACCTGGAAGCATACTACAAACAGTGTATATAGAGAAGTAGGAGGCAATCTGTAGGGAACTGTCTAAAGTAGTTATGCAGAGGGGAAATATAGAGCCATAAGCTGCTATGATGAAGTATTTCTATGCATTTGAAGGTTTTATGGGGGAGTTATATGGAGAACTATTAAATAGTACCTGGTAGATCCAGTTTTTAATGGGAATCATGAGTATTCAGCAAATAGTATAGTTTTTAGCAGTATTTTCTGTGCTTAATCAGTGGTGAATGTAACTATCTCTAGGGAGTCCTACATTCATTCATTATTACCGGTTCATTCACTTACCTATGCTTCAGGAACCAAATATCCTCATCTGTAATCTTTGCAGTTCAACGATAGCCTGGACTTTGGGAAAATATATGAGTAGTATTGCATACTTCTTTTTAATAATAGACATATTATCAAACTCAAATTAACCTTGTGCTTTCTGGGAATGTTCAAACAAATAACACAAGCCTTTTTCTTTAGAATCTCAGAAATGTGGCCTCAGTTTATGTTACAACATAGCCAACTCTTTTTCCCAACAGACTCTCTTTGGGAACTGTTGACATTATATTTTGACTATGGTTTGGTTAGATATATATTTCTATAATAAGACTTTAAATTAAAAAAAAAAACATTTAAACAACTGGAAAATGAATTAACTGTTTCGGCAAACACACATGAAAAGGGTACATTTCTGAAAGTGCAGTGTAGGTCAATCTACAACTAGTAAGAACATTGTAGCAGTCATTTGAAGCCAACATGGAAAGTTGCTGCAATGAATTTGTGCTTTGACTTTAAAATACAACACATGTTCTCCCTCCCTTCTTCTCTCTCTCTCTCTCTCTATCTTTCTCTCTTTCTCTCTCCCTTGTTCTTTTTATGGTAGAATCTTTGTGGCATCTGCACTCTCAAGCAGGAATTCTTTATGTTACCAGTGACAGCCTAGATGACAGATCTTATACCTGTAGAGACACATGGGTGACATAGATTCAAAATTAATCTTTCCTAAATAGGAACTCTGCAGTAAACCAAAGACAAGACATCGATGCAGTAGGATGGCATGTCACCAATAAATCACACCTGATTTACTCCTGTCTGCTTAGCCGAGGCTTGTAGAATGCATGCATCCTAACAGACTGTGTAGACATGACACCTCCAGATCAGTTAGCAGAGAAGAGGCTCCCTTTACTTTGGGGAGTAACAAACATGCCATGAGATCGCCTTCGGGGACTATTTTTTCCTTCTATGCAGTACGACTGTGCAGTTTGGTTCTTTGAAATTGCTCAGCAGGGCGTGAAATATATATCATGAGTCTTTCTATTCCTCTTCATCATTTCACAAAATGCATCTGCTTTTCGCTTCCATGCAGAAGCCTTGTACGCTGTCATTTACATGATTGTAAGCTCTTTGCTGGAGATATGATGAGATCCTGATTCTCTAAGGTTTATTAATTGATGATATTTTTTGTACAAATGTAGCTGTATCTGCCAGTTGCTTTCCTAGAGGTGTTTGGAAATGGTTTAAATTATATTAAAAAAAACTTCTTGAATGGAAAATAGAATTGAATTTGGATCTAAGAAGGGCGGCTAAATTTGTACTTCATTTCTTTTAAATCTGATAATAACAGATTCAGGATTGTTTTATTTAACGGTGATATAAAACAGTGATATATAAATATATGTGCGCTTCTTTTCTTAAAGGAACAGTCACTGCCAAATTTTTTTCAGTCTAATCATATCAAAAAAACAATGTTTTTTTATGATTAATTAAGTCTCTGACATGAGATTCCAAACTGACCACCTAAACAGGAAACAGATCAGTGAGGAGTGGGCTCCTACAAAAAATGTTTCTTTAAATAAAATACACTTAAGATATAAATCTTATTTTGAGTGTTTTTTAATTTTTATTTTTTTTTTGCAGAAGCCACTTCTCATTGACCTGTTTAGCTGGTCATTTGGAATAAGTCAGGGATCTGACCAGCAGGGTTGAAAAGTCTAAACAACCAATCAGGTTGCCAGCAGCTCACATTGACTGCACAGCTGCAAGATTCTGATTGGTTATTGAGAATTCTTATACCTTTCAGTCAACTCTCTGACTATAAATTCCGAACTGAAAAGCACATTAGGAAGGAGATGAGGGAAACATGGGCTTCTTTTTGAAACTGAGGGGGTAATTCAGGAAAGAGCGAAGTTACCTTGCGATGCTTCTCATCAGTTCGCTGAGACTGGGTACGCGCTCCCTGGTCTCCTGCACTCAGAGATCTGCAAACGCTTTAAAGGTACTTCGCTCGGCGAGGTGACTCGAGTGGTCGCGAGGCAAGCCATAGTACTTTTAAAGCGTTCTCTGATCTCCGCTTGCAATAGACCAGGGAGCGCGTACCCGTTTAGGCAAACTGATGAGAAGCATTGCAAGGTAACTTCGCTCTTTCCTGAATTACCCCCTCTGAGACTCTACTGGCGTTGCAGTGTTTCTATTGGTTACAGTGCCGCCATTTCAGAACAAGTTTGTACTGGTGTTTTCACCAGTTTCACTTCGCCACATCAGGCAAATTGGGGGAGGGTGGCAGCATGGCTCCAGTGTGGCATAAGGTGACTAGTTCTTCAAAAGGGACAATGATGACTGTGATCAAATGACAACATGACCTTGAATTGACAAGGTGACATAGAAATAGATGTATTATCAATTATATACAGTTAGGGATATAATGAGGATCACTTCACTGGAGGAAGTCAAATCAATTCACTTGACTTTGCATCCTACTTCTATTAGACTGACTATGCCACACAACGCATCTGACAGTGTTTGTCGCTGTCCAATTGTTCAACAAGTCTGTCTGATGCTTTATAAATAAGGATAAGTAAAATTGTGACTATTTTGGCGATGTGACTCCAATTGTAATGAGGTGAACTCGACAGATAAATTCATCCTTAAGTCAATAAGGCCTTATATCCCATACTTGTTAATTTGGCATAACCAGAGAAGCAGTCCCACACGTAAATTTGTGGCGCTTTATAAATAAAATTATATATACACATTGACATGTTTACCCTCACCAATCCCAGACACTAAAATTATTCTGGTAGGTTTTCTGTTTCACTAAGGGATGGAATTTGAAGCTGCAATAAAGCATGTTAAAGTGAAAACGCAAACACCACAATTCTAGCATTTTAAAGCACAACCATTTACTTATTGCTTATCTCTGATTACTTTAATAAGCATGAGAAGCTAGATATTCAAGGGCTTACCTATCCGCATATTTTATTTTTAGGATTCAGTTGCTGTCTTGTGGGGAATTATTATTTTCTTTGCACAATAATGAAATTGGAATTATATATTATAGTGGCTAAATCTTAGCTACGTGCTGTGGGAACTAAGCTATTGCTGTGCACATTTTAGGGCAGATAATGTTTAATTTTACAATATTTCTTGTGGTTCTAATATTTTCTCATTGTGTTTACTTTTTTTATATATTTTACACACATTCTTCTGTTTTATTGAAATCTTATGATGACGCAAAGGGGAATATTGATAAAATCACAAACTTTACGACTTTGTATAAAGGTGGTAAAATATTGGCAATATAGTGAAATAACTATTTTCACCGGTTTATAAAGACATTCCATCGAATTAAGGCTGGAGAAAACTCATTATTTCTTATGGAGCAGGTTTTTACTATTTCCTGTGGAGCAGGTCTTTACTATTTCCTGTGGAGCAGGTCTTTACTATTTCCTGTGGAGCAGGTCTTTACTATTTCCTGTGGAGCAGGTCTTTACTATTTCCTGTGGAGCAGGTCTTTACTATTTCCTGTGGAGCAGGTCTTTACTATTTCCTGTGGAGCAGGTCTTTATTATTTCCTATGGAGCAGGTCTTTACTATTTCCTATGGAGCAGGTCTTTACTATTTCCTATTGAGCAGGTGTGGTCATTTTGCCAAAGTTGCATGATTTTTCAAGTCATTATCGATACTGGTAAATAATAGAAGGGAAACTCCATTGAAAACACTAAAGTGTGCTGATTTTGACGGATCCACATTTATCGATTTCGATCAATTATTTTTTCTATCCACGATTTTTAAACCAGTGGAATCAAAAAGTTCAGCGAATACAAAAACATAGGAACAAATCAAAAAAGTTAAAATTACCTTGATAAATGTCCCACTAAATACTGTATATAAATAGTGTAATAAGAGGCGATAAAAAAAATCATTGAGATCGATAAATTAACAAGTATTGGGGCTCATTTACTAAGAATTAAGATTTTCACATCTGTAATTTTTGTGCTAAGCACCATGGGGGTTATTCACTAAGGTGCGAATTCGACTGTCGAATTCTCAAACAGCGGATTCACATAGCAAATCCGCAACAATTTCCCCATTGTAAAGTCGCAACAATTTTGTAATGTTAAGATTGTGACAATTTTCCCATAATAAAGTTGGGACTGTGACAATATTCTCATTATAAAGACGCGACTGCAACAGTATCAACTTATTGTGACTGTCTTTATCTGGTGAATTCGCACCTGTACGCAACAATTCAGACTTTAGTGAATAACCCCCATGTTTTTTGCCATAAATCTAACTGTAGTTTAATTACCCTTCTACTGCTATAATAGTACATTTATATCACCCTTACATTTAACATTACAATGTAGCCAAATCAGCTCACAGGAAGTTTTGATAAAAGCATTTCAAATGAATGTCGATGTATTTTGCAATAATCTATGCATTTTATAGAAAAAAAGGGGAAGATACAGTTAACCTGCGTGGAACAATTACTGGTTGTGTTCAGACACTCCTAGTTGTTTGGAACAGCTGGATAGGCTCAGGTTCATGGTCACTTCTATAAAGTACATGACATTCAAGGAAGACATACATCTACAAGATTTCACTTTATACAGATCCCATCTGTAAGGGATACAGATGTAAGCCAACAAAAATTTGCCTTTCGAAGCATCGTGTAATTTAGTTTAGAGCATGGGGGAAAACTAAATTATTTCTGAATTTCACAAGGAAGTCAAATTTGGTCATTATTCAATCAATGGACTGTCTGCCCACCAGGGTCTTGACAGACAAGGATTTAAAGGTATAGTGATTACATTAGTTTGAATAGATCATAGATAAAAAAAATAAATGAGGTTGAAAAAATGCCGGCATAAATCAAAATAATTTATTGGTGAACTCTTCCTGTATTTATCCACTTGAGAGTCTGTTCAGAACAATCAGAATCAAATTCCTAGTGCAATGAGGATCTACTGTAGATAGTCATATTAATTAGATCTAGACATCGGGATCTTACATTTTTGTTACTATATTCTTAAAATGTGTCTACTGAATCAGCCATTACACTATCCCTAGAACAAAATGCTTGAATGATCGAATCACTATTGTATATAAATCACTGTCGTTGTATGAAAAAGGATATTATAATCAGAGGTAAACATTTTTGTATGTGCTGTAAAATAATATTTAGGGGGTTATTCACTAAGGTGCGAATTTGACTATCGAATTCGCAAACAGTGGATTCCCATAGCAAATCTGCGACAATTTCCCCATTGTAAAGTCGCGGCAATTTTTTAATGTTAAGATTGCGACAATTTTCCCATAATAAAGTCATGACTGTGACAATATTCTCATTCTAAAGACGTGACTGCGACAGTAGCAGCCAATTGCGACTGTCTTTATGTGGCAAATTCACAGCTATATGCAACAATTCAAACTTTAGTGAATAAACTTAGAGTTGTGTTCAGCACATTAGCTTTGAATATTTATGTGCTTTGCACTTGCTAATCCCTATGACATCACTGCAGGCATGCCTTACTGTATGACGTATACTGTAACATGGCTATAGGCCTGTAAACTATCCCCGTTATTTATAAGTGCAGCCTGGTCAGCACATTGGCACAGTATTTGAGATAAGAAACCTGAGCAAAGGCCGAAAATACTACTTTTCAAAACCAATTTTATAAAATTTGCATCATCAGCCACAGATTAAAAAGTTTGAATTTAGTTTATGGATACATCCAGAATAAAACTGAATGATCCAGAAATGAAAGGTTAGGGGTGAATGACCTCATTGTTGCTTTGTATAATCACTGTACCATTGCCTGCCGTGGTCATAACCTTCTGATTTTGATGTTCAGGTAAAGTCCCATTCATTCACTTTCCTCTTGCACTCGTCGGATGAAGTAGTCAAGGTCTTTCGCTCTCTGCGAGCAGGGTCGTGTCATCCACATATTGAAGGTTGTTGATGTTTCTGCCACTGATTTTGACTCCAATTTCAGATTCTCCCAAATTGCATAGGCTTATGATTATTTCTGTGTATAGGTTGAACAGAGTTGGTGATGGGACGCAGCCTTGTCGAACTCCTTTCCCGATTCCAAACCACTTCGTATTCCCGCAGGCTGTCCTGACTGTTGCTTCTTGGTCGTTGTAAAGTGATCTTATGAGTTGTTCGATGTGTTGAGGGATGCTCATTTGTTTCAGACACTTCAATAGCTGTCCATGCTCGACACAGCCAAATGCTTTACTGTAGTCAATGAAACACATATACACGTCCTTTTTATATTCCCGTGTTTTCTCCATGATCCAGCACAGGTTCGCGATTTGATCTTTAGTGCATAGTCCCTTGCATAAACCAACTTGGACATCCAGCAGTTCCCGTTCAACAATCTTTGCGATGCGTTTCTGAATAGACTTCAGAAGGATTTTACTCGCGTGAGATATGAGGGCAATGGTACGATAGCTGGAACATTCTTGCATATCGCCTTTTTTTGGAATAGTGACAAAAACTGATGTTATCCAGTCTTTGAGCCATGTATTGGTGGACCAGATCTTTTGACAGAGTTCGGTTAAGATCTTTATGAGCACTGGTTTTAATAGCTCAGCTGGTAGATGATCAATGCCCGAAGCTTTCCTGTTTGGTAATTGTTTCAGGACTTCTTCCTCAAGGATGCACGGTTCTTCTTCAGCCTGGTGTTCTTGTTCCAATGGTTTGCCTGCTCAATGGCCAGAGTACAGCTCTTCCGTATATGGTCACCACCTTTGCCTGATTTGATCTTCGTCTTGTGATAACTTTCCATCCTGGTCTTTGATGGCAACTGTCCGGCGTGGTGCAAATGGCACCCTGGTCTGCTTCACATGGCTGAAGAGAGCTCGAGTATGACCTTGCTTGTTCCCTTCTTTTAACTTAGCGCATTGATTGTTCCAGTAATTTTCCTTATCTCGTCTGGCTTCCCTCTGAAATTTCGCATTTATCCGTCTGAATTAATTAACATGTATTCATGATAGATAGGCAGGTTTCTGTGTAACACTGGACCAGACGATTGCCTGCATGGTTCCGTTCCCCCAGGCTGAATTTGACAACGACTGGCAGATCTTCTCTGGAACTGAATTTTGCACTAAAGTCACTGGTTATGAGAATGACATTCTTGGTGGGGATCTGATTGATCGCTTGTTTGAGATCAGAGAAGTTTTCAATTTCCTCTTGTGATGCATCAGTTGTGGGCACATAGGCTTCCAGAATAGTGATTGAGCGAAGTTTCCCATTGATGCATATGGATATGATCCTATCATTGATTGCATTGAAACCCTGGAAGATTTTGGTGACTGCCTTGTTTACGATGAATGCTACTCCATTTTGCCTGGTTATATCATTGCCGGAATAGAAAACAGTATAGTCATCGCTTTTGAAATAGTCATTTCTTGTCCAGTGAAGTTCGCTGATGCCGTTACATTTAGTTTTTTTTACGATTTCCAGTTTTCCCGTGTTCATACCACAAATATTCCATGTCCCAATATTGTGAATTCTTGATAAGCCCGGACGAGTCCTTTCACTTGAGACTGCATCAGCAGACCAGAGTCCATATGGATTTGTCCTGCCCACGTCATAAATGCCTGAGCTACTCGTCACGTCCTTGCTCTATGTAAAAGTGTTTCGTTGTGATCTATGAAGTATTTCAGCAGAATAGTAGAGTAGTTTGCCATTGCTTTCTTCACCCCTGCCCATTTATCCGGGCTTGGGACTGACGTGCAGCTGTTTCCAGTTACATGGCTGGGTTTATTAATTGCTATATTGCTTAACAGTTGGTAAATGGGGCTTTCTTTATAGACATGAGTTTACATAACCTTATAGTTCTTTTTTCTAGACTAAACAAGCTTAATTTTGATAATTTTTCTTGGTACTGCATATAGCTCATTCCTTTTATTACTTTAGTAGCCGCCCACTCAAGCTTAACCACGTCTTTCTTCTGCACTGGTGCCCAAAACCGCACAACAATATTCCATGTGTGGAACAATGCATCACTAAAAGATGTAACAATACAATTATAATACAGGCATGAAACCGAATGGTTCAGCCTCTCAGATTTGCAGCATCTGCACTGATGCAGCCCTCCCAAGGTTGCAGTGTATCTTTTATTTGGTCTGGGGGGGGGGGGGGG
>WMED01016805.1:0-13187 GCA_019650415.1 Pipa parva | reverse complement strand
GATCACTACTACAGCCTCCTACTCCACACAGGTTGCTTCTGCACCTGTACATTACAATTATAAGAGTTGGCCCCATGCTGCTAATGCTATTGAGAATATTACACCATTAACCCTGTTTAAGAGGTGTCTCCAATTCTGGTAACATTTTATTGATGACTGTTTTGGTATTTGGGATGCATATAAAGAGATTGCATGCATTCTTAACTCAATACAAATGTATAATATTTACATATTAAATCTACTTTAAGTATGAAAATGTTTCTAGACATTTCTATATATTTATACAGAAAATCCATTTTTATCACCTCGTCCGTTCTAAGTGCTTATCAAACATAATGAAACGACAATTAGATAAACATAAAAAGGTAACTATACAGGTGCTCATATACAGTATATAAAAATCTGAAAAGAATTTCTTTAAACAATTCAGAACTTGAATGTAATGATGAACACAGCAGAAAGGAATAATCATTATCAAAAGTTCAGAGCCTGTTAAAATTCCATGTATTGCTCGATATCACAGGAACAGTAGGAAAGCTGAAAAGATTCAGAAAATACTTTCTATTAAGACTAACACAAAGAGTAAATGGTTGTTATTACTATCTTGTTATTACTATCCGTGGGTTTCCATTTTGGCAATAAATAGTAATTGTACAGTTTAAAAAATTTGCAAAGAAGTGAAGGTTGAACTGTCAAGTTTAAATCCAATACTGCAAGAGAGGTTTAATTTTACATAATAGTAAAATGTATTTCACTTTTAGAATATAAGTGTAATCTACCATAAGTCAGAAGGACTACTAGGAAAATTAGACCATTAACTGAGCATTGTGATAATATTATAAAGGAATAATAAAGAAGGGCTTATGTACTTATATAATGTTTAGCATTTTCATACATATCATAATAAAGGTTTTAAGTACTTAAACTTATAGGTATTAACTGTATAAAATCAAATGGTAACGACAAAAGAGAAACATTATCAGGAAGAGACTAAACTGATACTTGCAATAAACTATATTAAATTGTTAGGCATATATATACTGACTGTAATGAAAAGTAGCGTTGCTACATTATTTATTAGTAATAAATGAAGATGTTTTATACTATACAGCTCTACTGTAAGTAACTTCTCTTGTAGTGGAAGAGGTTTATCATATGTACACACTTTTTCAAACCACAACACAGATCCTGAGAAACACTTCAAAATTCCAACCACGGCAAGAAATAAGGAAATCGTAAAGTTCATTTACTAAATTCCAATGGAAATTTTTGAAAAGTCCACATGATTGCAATAAAAATGTAATGCAGTTTATTTTTGCACTGTCCGTTAAAATGAAACGTCTGTTATTGAGTAACTCCCACTCTATAGCTATAAACGGGACTACAATTATACTGATTTCAGTTGAGCATGAAACAATCTATAACAGTAGTACAAAAGTGTCATAGATACATGAAACACTAGACCAGTATTCATTCAAAAACAAAATAACCACATATAATATGTTTCCAGTTAAAGGTATACTGTATGATAACAGAGCATTGGTAACAAAAAAAAGCAAACAACATCACACCTGTTTTTAATTAGAGAGGCATTAAAGGAATGTTTGGTTTTAAACGCAGGAAAATATCTAATTATCTATTTTTGTTCATGGAAATATATATTATTCTGTTTTATCGTGTATTTTACAAATTGTAAATTGTAGGTTTTATTACAGGCATTTTAGCTATGTTATATTGGCCTGGCACTTTAAGGGAATGTAACATAAAGAAGGAGTATGTACCTCTACAAATTAGGTCCCTGAGGAAGTCTTACACTAACATGAAACATATTGTGACAGTACTTTGGTGAATTCTTTCTAACTTAAGTGTAAGTACAGATATCTGTCTTTGTTTTCTAATAAAAGTGTAATCTTAGAGAGAAGACTAATGCCCCAAGCAAAACAGCATTTATTGAAAGCGCTTATCATTCATTGGAAACGCTCATCTCTGACACAATGGAGATTATACTAGAGACTTGGGGGACTGTTGGATGGGACTGGAGCCTAGTTGGGAGACTGAACACAACTGTTGCTAATCAATTTTACCATTATCTTATTTCTGTAGTAGTTTATAGACTAATAATGGGACTTTTAGTACAATGTCAGTACTTAGTTTGGATTGAGACTGATCTTGTTATATTTATAGTCAGGTCTTTGAGTGTCCACAGGAATTTGGGCTGTAATTACATCACTGCAACTTCATAACAGGTTGGTGGGTGCTGCCATATTGGGGATGGCACTGTCCATCTGTTAAAGAGATGCCTGCAGGACAGAAGAGCATATCTGAAGGTTTGGGATGCTACCAGTGCTCTTTTGATGAAGGAGGACATCCAGGGTGCTGCTGTGGTGGCCATTTCAGTGAAAGGCACTTTTACCCCATTGCCCCCACATCCAAATCCCAATGGTCAGGTCTTGGGCACAGGTATCATTGTTTAACTAGTTTAAAGGATAGAATTCCTTAATACCTTGCTTGCTGACTCTTCCTAGAGCCCGATTTATTTATTTGTTTTATTGTTAATTCTCAAAAGCAGAGGGATCCATGACCATCGTATAAAATGAATTCATGTAAAGTTTTTAAAGTTCAGTTACTGTTATTGACTTTTTTTTTCTAACAATAAGAACCCAAAGCACTCGATCATTTTATATATTGATTGAGGCCCTTCAAGGTAAGCATGGATATCATGAGTTGAAACGAATAGTTAATTAAAAAATAGTCAACATTCAAAGTTATTGCTTTCCTTAAGTGAGTACACTGGATTTTATATATAGGATTTTCTCTCAGTCACCTTACACAATATTTTAGCCTCCTTATTTTAGTGAATGTGTAAAATAACGATAATGACAAAACTGAACATAGTTTATTCAAGGGGAAATATATATTTCTGACATTACCGAGGAACAACACGTCGCTCTGACTATTTCTCCCTAATTTACTTTGAATATAAATACCAGAAACATTAATGCACCATATTTCCACTTTCCCCTAAGTATATATTCATACTTTTTTGGGGGGTGGAGGAGAAAATTAGAACCATCATAAGTAAAGCACTTTCAATTCGTCTCCATTTGACTGAATTGTCAATAACATCTGACCAGTTATTTACTGAAATATGTGACAAATCGAACACATTACTGTATTACAACTGAAAAAGAAATACTTATATACTGGTTCATCAAAACAACAAGTTGCTCAAACCAATATTCTGACAATAAACTGGAAATATGTGTAAATATCTGAATAAACCGTAAAGATCTTATACATAGAGAAACCATGTCACTATTTTCCCCAAAGTGAATTCTTGTCACTTCTGGCTGCTAGGTTCCCTCTCAAATTTCCTACTCCTTCTTCTCTCCATTGAGAAAAATGAAACATTGTTGGAGCCCTGCCATCAACCACCTAATTTGCCCCTTTTTAGCTGGTGAAGTAAACTTGGAAAGTTAGACTCAGTACACCTTGCAGTGCTTGCTACTTTGATAGACTCTTGATGAATAGCCTAATTGTCTGTGCATGAGCATGCAAATTAATGTGCAGAGATTTGTAAGTTCAACACCATCTGAAGTGCCTGAATTAGTTGCTATTTTGCCACAATGCAAGGTTTGATGAATACACATAGAATGGGGAGTGATGAATGGCCACAAATTCTGACTGAATAAGACCCTGAAAGAGGTACTTTCCCTCCTTAAAGGGTTATAACATAGCCTGACAGATTGTCAAATTAAATTATTGTAGTCTTTGGAAGGACATGGGGTGGTTATGTAACCGTATCCTTGACATTCTTGAATAGCTTCTTATTCATTCTGATATTCAGTAATTATTGCAGCACCCAATTTAATATCATGAAAGTGATAGGAAATGCTTTATTATTTGTGTTCCTTTAAGTAAAATACTTAAAAAAGGATTAAAAGCAATAAAAGAATCAACTGGGAATTGTTATGTTCAGCTAATAAAATAGTTGCAGTGCTGCAAAAAGTATTATTGACAAAAACTCTATCAACCTGCTGGGTAAGCATAAAAAAAACGGTCATTTTTTCAAAGCTCAATTCCCCATCGTTCGAAACAATGGGAAAAACTAATGTTGGTCTAACAGTTCTGCAGTGTATTTTACAAAATCTGAAAACTACTGCCAAGCAGTGTTTTTCTCTCTGTAGTATGTAAAATAAAAATAACCTGCGACCATTCTAAAGACATTCTTTATTTACCGCATTTTTACAACTGAATTTCTATGTCTTAAATATTAAAGATGAACATTTCTTATGCACCTTCACCGCAGGACTATTGTTAGGATTATGTATATAATGAATTAAAGAGAGAGGCATCGTACTTTTTTTTTCTGGTAGGGAAGGTTAAAGTGTGCTTGTAAATTTCAATTTTGTAAAAAAAGAAAAAATGAGCATCTGACCAAATAAAACTTCAAGAAAACCTGCTTTTCTCAAGTGAATTGCAGATCAATAAATAACATTAGCTGCAAATCTTTTCTGAAAGCTATCTACATTCAGACAAGTTAAAAATAGGTAAGGCAAGATTGTTTTGTCACAATGTATTATGTTGATTGGATGTTTATTTCCGTAGTGCACTCATTGTAAAGAAAGAATCAAGGACTTGATTTTAATAATTAATGTTAATATATGTATATATGATCCTATGGATAAAATATATCCGTGCAATATACAAACTTCTCTAAGATGGAAATTTATTAAATTAAATTTATTAAACTCGGAAAAGCGCGATATCACTTTTCCGAGTTTATTCCCGCAAGGTCTTGGAAGTTTCTCACGGTAAAAGTTGGTTGATATTTTTACTAATGTAAAGTATGGCTACCTTTTTAGCAAAAAACTCGATCGAAAAGTTTCAGTCAGTAAATATCGAGCGATTTTTACCACAGGAACAGCCGAGATTTTCTCAGGATAAACTCGAAAAAGCGAAATCATATTTTTCGAAGTTTAATAATGTCTAACACATGATGGAATAATGAAGAGCAAAATAACATTCCATTTCCATTTATCTCATGTTCTATGGCCTGTCTAGACTATACAAGGACAGTCAGCATCCACCTGGAAGGCTAATGGGGGAATTCACGATAGTGCAAAGTGAGGTGTGGAGTCTTTGCCTCACTTCACACTGACTGATATGCGCTTGCTGATATCCTGCACGTGGACATCAGCGAGCGCTTTAAAGGGATTCCAGGCTCAGCGAGGCAACTCTTTTGGTCTTGCCGAGACTGAGGCAAAGACTCCGCACTTCACTTTGCATTATCGTGAATTCCCCCTAAGTCTGCCCAAGCAAGTGCTTAATGAATCCTTTAGAAAATATAATGATTTGTTCTTACTAAACTTTTCCCTAATTTGTGTAAAGGACAGAAAATAAAAATGTGTGCTAAATGGATTGGCAAATCTTTCAGCCTTGGCTCACTTTTGACCACATTTTATAGTATATGCTGTCTGCCAGTCATTTGCCAGTCTACCTTTGTTTTTTATCATGTCTATTAGTTAATATTAGGTCTAGTGGCACCCCTCCATCCCCTTTCTCTATCATATAAACAGAAGCTGACTGGAGGTAGGGTGAATAGTACTTGTAGATACAAACTGCTCATTCCGCTCCAATGTCGTGGTCATTTGAGAAAGAGCTTGAAACGTGTAATGACACAATAAAATTGTGGTTATACTATAGATGTCTCATTGCTTGTTTCCTTCTTCTAGTTGGGTCCTGCACCAGTTGGGTAAGGTAATTATCTTTATTTAATTATTTAATATATTTATTATCTGTATTTATTAACAAGGCCTGTTTCCTTTATGAGAGCCACAGGTTTCAATTTCCCAATTTGCATTGAGGAAATTGAAGACTAACACAAAAATAACCTAATTGTTATTTGCCATCTGTCCTCTTTGTCTGAACAGTAGTTTGTAGATTCTAATATATTTGGTTTATTATTATTATTATTTTCCCCTTAGAGAGATTATCTAGGGAGGAAGAAGGGGAAACCTTTCCAGAATTAAATCTCTCTGATCTTCTTGTAGTCAGGGGCAATTTTCATTAGGCTCAGTTGCAGGATCTCTTGTTAAAGTCCTCAAGGCAGTAAATAATAAGTTTTCAGTGGGGTCCTGATAAAAAATTTATTCATTTTTCAAAAGGAAATAGTATGTTAAACACACTAGATATGACTGCAACCCCACAGGATTTTGTGCTTGACTATGTTCACACAAGTCCATTGGGTAACATAGTAACAGTTTAAAAGGCTGAAAAAAGACACAAGTCCATCCAGTTCAGCCTATTTCCTGCAATGTTGATCCAGAGGAAGGCAAAAATAACCCGTGAGGCAAGAGCCAATTATCCTCATATTAGGGAAAAAGGTTCCTTCCTGCCTCCATGACCTTTGTGATCTTCCATTTAAGGATGGAGGGAAAATGTAGATGTATTTGAATGCCCCTTTCTTAATCACCAGAGTAATACTGTGTGGTCCCAGGGATACATTCATTTTAATAACTTTACTTTTCACACTACTCACCTGGGTGATTAGGTTTGCAGAGGGGAAGGAGTACAACTTTCCCCCTTGCACATCATATGTCTCATCCCTCCCATCTCCAGGAAGGTGAATGGGAGCCAGAAACCATTCCATAATGAGGCCAATATTGAATGAGCCCTAAATCTAGAGGTGCCCTCTGCTGCACTGCAGTGGCATATCTATTTTTGTTAATACCAATATAAGTTGCTCCTCTCCAGTTTATGTACACACTTTTCATTGTGCGCCCAGATGTTTTCTCAAGAATGTGAGTGAAGCTATTTTTTAAAAATGGATATAAATGGATAGCATTTTCTTATTTAACACTTTGTGATAGGACCATCACAGGAAAATACCTTTAATATATTTGTTTTATATAGCTTTAATATATATATATATATATATATATATATATATATATATGTGTGTGTGTGTGTGTGTGTGTGTGTGTGTGTGTGTGTGTGTGTGTATAGTTGCTGCTTATTTTATGCTCTGCACATAAATTGATACTATTTTCACCAAACCTTATTTTCCCCTGATCAAAACATGATTATGTTTAATGCTACTATGTCCAGAAGGCTAGAGTTATATGAGATGTGAAAGCTTATTGATGTATTCAATTACTCTGTACCACAGTATTGTGTGTTGAGTAGATAGAGACTTGGCTGTCAGTTCAGCTGGGCTCTTTATTTCTGCCTAACAAAATCCTAACTCTCACAATTACCTGCCTGATGGATGGAAAACAGGTATATCTTATGAGGTCAATGTTGTTGTCATCTCTTTTCCATTTCTGAAATTGCCCAGTAATTAACAAGATTAGATGTACAAAGAAGAAAATACAATATTTGCATAATTCTTGTGTGCTGTGTGTGCTGTGTGTGGTTGCTAGGTACTGATTCAGCTTGGATTTTTGAAACAGATGCAATGCCATCTCTAAAGGATCAAACTGTACTCTCAATCTCTTTTTTTTCATTTTCTATAAATCTGTGTTATTATATGTTTCAGAAGTGTTAACCATAGTTTATTATATACATTCAAAAGTGTTGTCAGAGATTTGGGGTGAGGATTGTTTTGTTATAAATGTAATTTGTTTTTCTTCTATTAATTGAGATATATTTTATATTGTTAGATAAATCTTTTTGTAAAAAAACAGGAATCTTTGCATCTGTAAGAGCAAAGTGACACAAAGTGATGCGAATTTGATACCTTTGTCGAATTCACACTTTTATGAATAAACCCCATGAAGAGAAAAGTTCCCAGCTCATTATGACCTTCTACCATCTCAGAATTTCAGATCATTGGGGGAATTTAATAAAAATGTATCCTGGTAAAGTCACTTGAAAAAACATCTGTGTACTAGGATAGTTTTTAAGACCTAAGATATTTAATTTGACAAATAGTGAGAAAAGGTGTGTTTCCAGTTATTATAAGGGATTGACCAGTCACACCCACATCAACAGGAACACAAACAAACTGCAAGATCCCAATGTAATTTGTCAATCTTTCATAAGATAGGAACTGCATTATTAGCAGCTTCTTATCTTATTCTGATTCCTATTGGCCACATTACACCCTATATATACAGTGGTGTGAAAAAGTGTTTGCCCCCTTCCTCATTTCCTGTTTTTTTGCATGTTTGTCTCACTTAAGTGTTTCGGAACATCAAACCAATTTAAACAATAGTCAAGGACAACACAAGTAAACACAAAATGCAATTTGTAAATGAAGGTGTTTATTAGTAAAGGAGAAAAAAAATCCAAACCATCATGGCCCTGTGTGAAAAAGGGAATTAGAGAATCACAGGACTGACTGGGATCTTGAGTCTTTCTTAGAAAGTGAGTAGAAGGCCTTTCATCTGGACCTGTTTCAATGTACTTTCTCAAGAAGGCAATGATTTACCAATTCATGAGTAAGTTATAAATCATCTCTGCTTCTGCAAGGTTTGCTGTAGACAGAGACATTTTTCTGACATAAGGAAACTGCTATTTGTTTTTTCTTGTTCCATGGCAGCCCTGCAGAAGAAGAACATTTCAGTGAATTTATGCTGAGAAGATTAGAAATTGCATTACACTATGAGATACAAAGCAACTAGATAAAGTAAACAGATCAAAGACCTTTCCTGTTGGAATCAGCCAAAAAGTTAAGGGTGAGTGGAGGAAGGAATGCTCTGAGAAGATAAGCAATAAATAAGCCTTTGTAAAGGAATAAGCCAACATAATGATCTGCATGTCACCCTTAAAGTAATGCAATACAAACTTACAGGGTCCATTCCCCACTCAGTTTTCAGAATCTGTCCAAAAATGTAGCAAAGGTGCTTGTGTACTGCTTTTATTTTCCTTTGGCATTGAAGTCATAAATAGTATTCTATTGCTAAGCCACTCCTGCATGTCTCTCATTTCAAACAGAATCTCCCAGGAAACCAGGGAACTTACACAGCAAAAAAGATACAGTCAACATCAGGAAAATACAAGGCTGAATCCAAGGCAATATCTGTAGATGTTTTTAGGACTGATTTTAGAAACTAGATATAATATAGCTACATTTTCACTGAATGTTCTGGTCAGGACTCCTTTATAACCTCTCGTTGAGTAAATGCTAGCCCCTGGGCTCAACTACTGACCATGAGCCTACTGAGCTTATAATAAAAGATTTCCAACTCACTGCACAACAATGGTTACAGAGTCTTCATAGATTTTACACAGGAGAACCATTTTCTCAGATTTCTTGGTCAATCATATTTCTCAAAAAAAAAAAAAGCTGCTGTATCTAAAGGCTAGTTTTCTTTTTTGCTGTTTCATAAAATAAAATAATAAAATGAAAGGATACAAATAGATGGCTTGTAGATAGTAATTATAGTCTGCAACAGTTTTCGCTTCTAAGTGGCCAGTGGAAGTATTGTTTATCCACCCAGTTTCAGTGTAGATGAGTTTTTAGTGTGTAGATTTAATAGAGTATAATAGAAAAATAATAGCCGTCTCATACCTGCTCCATATGTCCAGAAAGCCTCTTGTCTCATGAGCAGCCTGGAGTAATCTCCTCCCCTGGAATTTTTACTAACTCTCCCTATACCCTGTGCTTGAAGAAGGCTAATATCAGAGTGTCATGGCCAGAGAGTGAACCCTCTATACCACCGTGGTGTTTGATGTGGGTACGCTGTGAGGCACAAAGTCTAACAGGCCCCTGCTCTTCACTTTTAACATTTGCAAAGTGGTACTGGGCTTTGCAGCAAGGGACCTGCAGGTCACGACCCCTGAGCATACCCCCCCAACAGGTGATAGCTGGTGAAGTACGAGAACCAAAATGGAATCATCGAGGAAATTGCCAGGAGTTCTGTCACTTTAATAGGGAGATAGGAAGTTCATTTTAATGGAGATGACACAGGAAATAAGCAAACATAAACATCAGAGTAGCAAAAACTATAGGATCCTGTACTAACTGGCTGCTCAGGCACAGAGTGCCCGGGCAACCAGGCTTTTAAACCTCCCACTGCTAATTAGCGCAGTGGGAGCACTCCCAACATGCTGAGTAGTGCCGTGTCAGGAGGCAGCTGGTGGCGTGCATGCTTCCAGGATCCAATAACAGCCTCAGGGAGGCGGCTCTTGTGCCTTTGGGAAGATCACACACGAGTCACGTTACCAGGTAAGCGGCAGGAGCCGTCCGTGACGCCGAGTTATGTTTTAAAAAATGTTTGCTACATTTGTGGATGTCTTATTAGTTATATCATTAAGATGTTCTCATATTCTGACTTTTAAGGGTCTCGTGGTGCATTCCACATACTGAACAAGACAGGATTGGCAAGTGAGTAGATAAGCCACGTACTTAGTGTTACAATGAATATACACTATACATTTCCAAATGACTGAATATGTGACTTATGTAAACCTGCCTTCTTTCAGTATTTTCTCCATGTCCTTGGCAGTTCAAATAAAATTACCAGTGATTAAATGTCTAAGGTGGACCCAGACTGAATCAAAACTGTTATGTTTAATACTGGCAAATGCAATCAGTAAGCATCCAGTTACTGGCTTAAACAACTTATTTGCTTTTTACATTATACATTTTTTTATAAATAATTTCTATCTGATTACATTGCATACACACCGATTTAGGGAGTAACACCCAGGAGAGAGAGACACCAAAATAACATTTAGATATTTGTATTGGTGAACTAAGGGCTCTAGTTGGTAATCACATTGAGATAGAAGAAGCAGACAAGTTAAGTAGCTTACCACAACCTTTCCTGCAGCAGATATCCTCATCTGACTATCTACAGTAGATAGCTTCTTGTAAAGAAGTTCAATTACTATAGATACATTATTGCTTAACAGGCACCAAATATTTGGCATACATATTCATTATAAGTAAATGTGTATTTTAGCGCTAATGAAATCATAATTAGAAATAGAACCATAATTTGGCAATGTAAGTTCATGTGTCATTTCAAGGCCCTTTAAATTATGTAAGTCCTACAGTAACCACCTGCTGCTATTACATAACTGCCCATTCATGCCTTTCTCTACTTCAACCTATTTTAGCTCCTAATCCAACACAAGCATCTAACTCAATGTCATGTGATTCTTCCTCTGCCCCCCTGTTAACCAGAGTTAACAGGATCTGATGATGGATACAGACACTGAGACCACAACTCAAAAACATGTCATTTCTTGACCTGGCAAGAAATTTTCAGTATGTAAAAAAATGTAGGGAAAATATTTTTATTATTTTTTTTTTCCAGCAATTAAAAAAAAACATAAAGTTTTTAGTTTTTACTAGAGATGAGTGATTTAAAGTGGGTGCAGTTTTATTTACAGGACTCAGACCATAAACATGTGGATATTTTTTTCTGGAAAGGCATCACCAATATGCAAATACAATATTGCCCTGTACAAAGTACTACCATAGATCTGTTCACTGAAGGTGTTCTCTACCATGTGGTACTAAAGCCCACTGGGTAAACATGTCAAAACATGGCTCATGTTTATGTATTCCCCAGGAATTAGAAATAAAGGAGTGCTAAAGCAATCTATGTCTTGTGTGTGTCCAGAAACCACAACCTTCATGCATCAAATGATATTTATACTGAATATTTTTGAGACAGAGAAACACATCTCTTGCTGTTTTTATATGGGTAGAATGGGGCTACTTTGTACTATGTTATCTCTCTTCAAAACAGATAATCAGTAAGCACAGGTGTCCTGTGAAAGTATGGTGGTTAATTTGGAAGTGATAATGCGGAATAAAGAGAGAAGCATGTTTTTTTCCTATATACACACTGCAGTTTCATGGTTTCCATCATCCACATGTCACATATGTCACAGAATTTGTGCACCAAGTTGAAGGAGTGAGAAAAATAGATTTTTATTGTTAGTTTATTTGTCCAGACAAAAACAGATAATTGGGCATTTGTATATTTGTGATGTCAGAAGCAGCCATTGATGACAAATTGTGTCAAAATTACACATTTCAAGTTGTATGTTGCTCACAAGATGTATTTTCAATGCGATAGAATTTGGTATGATTTTGGATGCAACTGAGGGTGCCAATAATTTGTTTGCTGCCAGATTGAAGGAAGTTCCAATCTTATTTGGCACAGGCGAATCACATAGTTGGCATTTAGCATGGCAACAACAATAGAAAAATGTCAATTCAATGTAAGCTGTTACTCATATTGCAGTTAAATTATGTAAAAAGGCCAAAGTAAAAGAGCTCTTGGGCTAAAGCCACAGTAGTTTGACACTGAATCTGAAAGAAAGAGGCGCTGAAATAGTCTCTATTTTCTGCCCAGTTAGGTGAAAGTGTTGTAGAGGTTGGGTCTGCATTACAGCCTTTTCTATATACAGTAGTATAAGCAATAGAGCATAGTTAAATAAATGACTCCATCATTTTATTTCTTGTCACTACAACCTGTCATTTCTTCTTGAAATGGACCTTGGAAATAAATTATTTTTTTCATCTTGCGAATCCAGAAAGAACCATCCCCCTTCAGTTGACTTTTTTTCTATTTTATTTAGCATTTACTATAACTAGTCCTCCTTTTCATTTCTCTCTTCTTTTTTTAATAAATAGATGCCATTTTGTGATGTGTCTCAGAGGGGAGTAAATAGCTTTAATTCATTTGTCCCTGTGTTTCTAAAAACAGCTCATTATCTACTCTCTGGTTCCTAATGGAATGCAAGGTCATTTAGTAATACAACTGTTTCTGCATATGACCCTTTCTTCTTTTACCATCAGTCCCGCTGTGTATGTTATCCTCTAATTTTCCCACCCATGTGGACCTCCCGTTTAGAATAAATACTGTATAATAATACATCCTGGGGTTTAGATCTATATTTTATATTAAAACTTTCCATTGTATAAATCGATCTTCCATCGAAAGATTTTTATTTGATCCGCTTTAGGAATTGCAGCAGGAATGGACATTTGTTTTTTTTTCTTGTCATGGCAAATGTTTTTTTCAAGGAAAACACTTTAAATTAGGAATGTGAACAGAATCCAAAGCCTCATTTTGGTTTTGTTTAGTTTTGTATTTTTTGACAGGGGATTTGGTTTGGATTCGGATTAAAAAAAAAAAAAGTATGTATCATTTTATCTATATGTATGTATCATTTTATCTATATGTATGTATGTATCATTTTATCTATATGTATGTATG
>WMED01016804.1:0-13187 GCA_019650415.1 Pipa parva | reverse complement strand
TCTCTCTCACACACACACTAAGCAGCCTCACACACACACTAAGAAGCCTCACACACACTAAGCAGCCACACACACACACACACTAAGCAGCCTCACACACACACACACTAAGCAGCCTCACACACACACACACACACACACTTACCAGCTTTCCACTGAATGAGACACTGGGCGGAGCTTTGCAATGCCTTCCTCTTCCTCTCCCTCCTCCTCCTCCTCCTCCCTCCTCCCTCCTCCCTCGTGGAAGATGCAGTCTCTCCTCCCAAGTCGGAAGTGACCTGCTTGTGCCGGCAAACTGATAGTTTGCCATGGTGAAACGCGCCCCCCTTCACGGAGCCCCACTATTTGAGAACAGCTGCATTAACCTAACAACCAGCAACTGACAAGTAAAGACCGGATATAATCAATAGTATAGGACCTAAATTATAAGAGGAGTAATGAAAAATAATTATAAAAATAATATAATCAAGCCTCAGATAAATAGATAAATTGGTTGCCTAGGGTCAATGACCCACAGAAACAAAAAATGTAAAGCAAAAAAAAAAGCCATTTTCAAATTGTCTACAATATACAAAAATAATTAAAAGATAAATAATCTCCTAATACTCTCAGTGAAGAGAGTAAATCCCTGTTTATTGACAGGAGCTTACATCATGGAGGGTGACAGGCCAGTTGGAAAAGGACAAGGGTTGGGTTCGTTAAGAGTGTCATGAAGGCTTGCAGAAGAAGATCATATTCTTAAATTAGATGTTTAAAATACCTTTTCTTTGAAAGGGAAGTTTTGGCAGGTGAAATACAGCTCACTTCTAGAAATACACCAGGTACTTGTGTTGGATTGTGCTGTGGCATTGTGTTATCAGTAACTAATCTCCTGCATTTCTGATTAGTTTGTTTTTTTTATTGATAAAATGTAGAACATCACATTTGTCGGTCAATACAACCTATAAAATCAGCTACAGAAGAAAGAAGTGTTTAAATGTATTACATAAAAATAAGTTAACTAAAACGTCTGTTTTTCAGAAAATAAAGGAAATTACATATATGCACTCAGAAGGAATTCTGGCTGGTGAACTGAAGCATGGACCACTTGCTCTCATAGACAAACAAATGCCAGTTATTATGGTGTTAATGAAAGATCCCTGTTTCACAAAATGCCAGAATGCTCTACAGCAGATTGTAGCTCGTCAGGTATGGAAACATATCTATGATATATTGTATTCTACATATACAGCATATCTATGTGACTCATCACATTAGAGTTTATATCAAATTACTGTTGCACACATTGAACATTATTTTCCCTAGTTATAGAGCAGATGAGTTGAAATTTGTTCACCAGAATCAAACTATGCAAACCTCACACATCGCTCATATTACTTTACTTTCCTACTCTTAATTTAAATATTCTAATGGTAAACAAAGCTGTAAAGCACTAATCGTAGAAACCTTCTTACTCCCAGTCTCTGTGGATGCCCTCTTGCCATTTCCAAAATATAACATTTATTAGCTGAATCTGTAACTACATAGACATTGAGATCAGAACACCACTTTTTTATTCTTGGCTTCTTTCACAATAGCATTTACCTTTTGTCTGTTTTCAACAGCATTAATATCCCCTGTAAATGTGACTCACTTTAAAATAAAATCATATTTTTCATAGATGTTAATGGGATGTAAAATAGGATTGACTATTTGAAACAGATCAAAATTGCAGCATTGCATAATGTACATAAATTGAACACAGTGGGAATTTGTGGATACAAGTGTGAGAAGAAACAGTTGGGTGTTGTTGTTCAGATGCTTGTAATACACTTCTATGAAAGCAGCCTCAAAGAAATAAGTTATAAGACATTTCTATGTATTATAAAGTGATGCTCAAACCTGGACATTTAAATTATCACAGTGCTGTACCAATGTGACATAAAGTTCTTGAGATATATGCTGCAGATGGCCTCTTTTTCTTTTAACTAGGGGCTTTGTTTTTCCCACCTCCCCAGCCCTGGACTCTTGATTAACATTGTATATTTTTGGGGGGCTAGAAGCTTTTATTTCCTGGACCAGTTTGCAACAGTGTAACAATCTTGAAATGTTACAAAAATTGCACACTTTTATGACTGTTTCTATGAAATTGAATAATAGAAAGGTAAAAATAATTATGTAGGTTTGTTTTGGGATAAATAATACAATCCCCAATTGGGCGAAATTTATTAAACTCTGAAAGACCTCTCTCGATCTTTCCAAATTTATTGCATGAGATCTTGCATTGTTCTCGCAACATTTTTAAATTTTTTCGATCTCGAGTTTTTCTATCTCAGTTTTTTCAAAATTTTCTATAGAAAGATAGCCATACTTTACATTACTGGTAGTAGTATGGCTGCTTTTTTTTTTATCAAAAAAATCGAAGTAGAAAAACTCGAGATCGAAAAATCAAAAAGTCTTGCGAGAACAATGTGAGATCTCGCACGATAAACTCAGAAAGAATAGAGCGGTCTGTCCAAGTTAAATAAATTTCACCCAATATTGAGTTGAATGTCCATCTCATTGGTACAGTAGTAGTTGCAATGGGAGTACGTGTGAACTTATCAGACTATAAAAAAATAAGTGTTTTTCACTACAATCATTTCACCTTTCAGTCCTTCCTTTCCATCCAGTCCTGATTTTCTACATTTATCTACCTCTTTGATCAATATGAATGGTAACTAATATTAACTGCATTGTAATGATGTGGTTTATCCTTTTCACAGAATGCCATATATTTCATTCGCAGGTCTACATAGTTTTGTAATAATTCAGAACTTATGCAGTGTCATTGAGGTGTAGAGCAGGGTAGCTATGTGCAGTCACACTTCTCTAGTTAAATGCTAAGGTATTTGCAAGCTCTCTCAGTTTAACATTACTTATTTATGGTTTATTTGTGCTCTTTTTCTTTCAGGGACGTCCTATCATTCTCTGCTCAAAAGATGATGCTGAAAGTAAAAAACTTGCCTACAAAACCATTGAACTTCCACATACAGTTGACTGTTTGCAGGGCATATTAAGTGTTATTCCACTACAGCTGCTTTCATTCCATTTGGCAGTTTTAAGAGGATATGATGTAAGTTAAATTAATAGTTGGGTGTTTAACTTTATCTCAGTAAGGTCACAAATTCACAAAACCACTAACAAATAAATATTAGCTTTTAGTCAGCATAGACTGATCAATATTAAGTGCCCAGTATCTTCCATATTACTTTAGTATTTGTATATGGATACCTCTTGTAACATTTTCAAGAATGAAGAAAGAAACAATATTTTATAACCATACAATGCAGCTAAATCAGACCAAGTTCCAGGAAACCAATCTCATTTATTCTAATAGGTATTTCATTTGGCATTGGCTTAGCTAGGATCTTAAAGGAATAAAAAAAAAAAAAAAAAATGGAAAAAAATTAACCTTTATCCTTTCTACACAACTTTACTTGTTACTCAGTATCACCTCTTGTGTAGAAAATAGGAACAGGTTTTCCTTGAGGACTCTGTAACTGTATAGGGACCAAACCTGTTTGTTTCCTAGGGTTGAGATTACAGAGGTTATACACAGTTCTATAGGTAGTTCCAAGCAGTGGTGGAACTGGGCAGCAGAAGGTCTGGTTTCATAGCAAAGCAGATCTACATGTATGTTAAGACACAATCAGCTGAGAAAAAATCTTGAAACAGACCAGGGGGTCAGAGCAACAAGCAGAAATAGGTTGGTAAACAAAGGCCAAACAGTCATAGCTTCCTGTAGAGCAAGACATTTGATCTGTTTATTAACAGTCTTGCTATATATATATATAATGATGCATGTATTGTTACTGAAATATTTACAATACCTGTATCATATATAATGTGGAATTATAATTTTGTATGCAAATATTAATGTACAGACCTAGGCACTTAGCCCATTGCAGGGGCTTTTTGAGCTTGACTTGTTGCTTTAACTGTTCTTGGGAAAACTGTAGTGATGACCATCTGATCTATGTGTCAACTACTTAACAGCAAATAAGTTGAATATCTAGTTGCATACTATAAATTAGTAATCAAAAAGGTGTGCATAAAGATATGATGGTCAAGGCCTATGTTACACAGGGAAGTTTGTAGCAGCTACTTGTAGTAGAAAGTATGTTTAAAATTTTTAACCTATGGTGTATGTTACATTTGACTATAAAAAATATCTTGATTTGTCCTTTAGCAAGCTATGAAATTATTTATAGCTTGTTTCAAGTAACAGCTACAGATTAATATGAGAGATGGTATTAAATATATGTCAATCTAACAAAGTTAGTGTACCTATCACCTCAAAACTCTAACACTAAGGGGGGAATTCACCAAAGTGCGAAGTGAGGTGCGGATCCTTCGCCTCACTTCGCACTGACTGTTATGCGCTCGCTGATGTCCTGCACGCGGACATCAGCGAATGCTTTAAAGGGATTCCAGTCTCGGCGAGACCAAAAGAGTTGCCTCGCCGAGACTGGAATCCCTTTAAAGCGTTTTCGCTGATGTCCGTGTGCAGGACATCAGCGAGCGCATAACAGTCAGTGCGAAGTGATTTGAAGGATCCACACCTCACTTCGCACTTTGGTGAATTCCCCCCTAAATTAGGTTCTACTAATGAAATAAACTTTATTAAAATATATATGTATTTTTAAAAATGTACCTTTTATACAGTGTTTCTCTTTGTCATCTTCCCTGTCAGCCTGACTTTTCTTTCTTAAGTTAGGTTGGGTAGGGATAAATGATGACTGACATTATAGCTCCTCCAATCAGATCCCTTAAATCACAATCTAGCAGGGATCTGATTGGAGGAGCTATAATGTCAATCATCATTTAGCATCGCCCATCCCGACTTGGGAAAGAGAAGGCAGACTGACAGGGAAGATGACAGAGAAACACGCTGTATAGAGGTACATTTTTAAAAATACATATACATTTACAAAATCGTATGTTTTTTTAAAACACATATATACTGAATATATTTACAAAAACATTTATTTCATTAGTAGAACCTAATTTAGTATTAGCTTTGAGGTGACAGGTGCACTTTAAGGCTAAAATCAATGTAATTTTAAAAAATTCTGCCATATCAATTTAATAATAAGCATGCAGCTTAAATATAATGTAACATTGTTGCTAGATTTCTCAAAGTGTGCTATGTTGTTTGTTTCAAAGATGGCTACACTACAATTCTTTAAATATATTAAATATATTTATATACTTGTTTGTTTGCATATTGCAGGTTGATTTTCCAAGGAACTTGGCCAAATCTGTAACTGTGGAATAAACATGGTTCCACTAAGAAGTCCTTCCTAACACAATGAGTTCTGCATGGATTTTCATTTTTACTAAAAACTGTTTGTATTTTCTCCAAGAAAATGTTGAATTTGGCTTTTTTGTGCCTTACAGCAAAATGATTTTTGCTATTCCATATGAATTATATGCTTTAGATCACCAAAGAAAAGCAAACAATTGTTTACATTTTTATACAGACTTTATTAAAAAAAAATATTGTGCAATATTTGGATACAATTTAATTGAGACAACCTGTGAAGCATTTTTATTATCATCTCTACTTTTCTGATATATTTTCAAATATTTATATAAATTTTATAGCTATATTAAAAGCTTTAAATTATATTAATATTCTTTTTTTTTTTATTCTGTAATTTTAATTTTTCTTTTTATTTATTATCCGATCAGGTAAAATATATTTTCTTTTTTGGGAAATATTCCTTTATCGATGTCCTCTTTACAGTTAAATTGCTTGATTTTTAACTTTATACAAAGCTTTAGCCTGGAAATAGTTTAGTCTTAATATACAGATATATATATATAGTAGATAATTACTATATAATATAACATATTGTAAAATGATTTTGTCATCAGTTTTATTCATATTAAGGCTTATTAAATAATAAAAATAATATAAAATGTATTACCTTGTCTTTTTCTTATACTTGTACAAAAAAATGCAGGTATAAACATGTTAGATGTAGAGTTGAGAGAATAGTACCACCAGGACACTAACAGGGGAATTCATCAATGGGGCAAACTTTACAGATGTCTAGTAAACCAAAGAAACCAATCAGAGGCTGGTTATCACAATTCTGCTTACCACTACCAGTGAATGCTAATGTCTGATTGGTTGCTATGGGTTACTAAACCTATGTCAAATTTTGCCCCATTGAAGAACTGCTCTGTATTTCCACAAGAACCATGCCCTAACTAAGGCCAAGTTCACACTGGTGTAAATACGCTAGCGCATTTTAGAAAACTGTGTCCTGAAAATATGCTGGCAAATTCAGGCTGGCGTATATTCGGCACGCACTTTTCTATTTTACTTACTCGATGCAGTGTGAATGCACCCTGTGTTCGCAGCTCCTCCTACCTGGCCGCATTCTTCATGTCGAACAACAGCAAGCAACTTAACACTCGCGTTTAGCGCTAGTGTGACCGGAACAGGTAAGTTGCATAGGGATTCACGGCGCACATTTTTTTATTTTTTCAAGCGCAGCATCTATGTGCTGGTGCATTTACACGTGTGAACCTGGCCTAAGAATAATTCTGATTATAATGGAGACAAGACAACAATCTGAGTTGATGATGTTGCTTTGTTTGCTAGGCATAATATACAGAGCAGTCATGCCTAGTGGCAGTTATAGTGGCATATTTATTGTCAAAAGGAAAAACACTTTGTATTTTTTCACTAAAGTTTTTTTTATTTCCATTGCCCTGACATTCTGCCAAGCTTCTTCCTCACGTTTTCAATTTTTGCTAAATTTCTGTATTCATGGTGGCATTCTTCACTGAAAATGATTTCTTTCAAACTCTGTTTTTCTAAAAGCTGCTCACCTTATCAAACCTGGTGCAACCGTTATTGCCTATTGGACAATGAAACAGGAGAAATGTGTTAGAACTGTGAAAATTACAGCACACCTATTTCAAGAATGGCAGAGGTGGA
Source organism: Pipa parva (assembly GCA_019650415.1). Lineage (NCBI taxonomy): Eukaryota > Metazoa > Chordata > Amphibia > Anura > Pipidae > Pipa > Pipa parva. The sequence goes on along the minus strand of WMED01016804.1, from coordinate 6,211 downwards.
AAAATAACTGCAGACATGTGAGAGAACATAAATCAAATAGATCATTTTTGCTTTTTGACAATGTAACATTTTTACTTCCAATCTTTGCTATAAAAGTCAAAGCTAAAGTTAAACCATCCAACAGAATATTCAGAAAAAAAATAAGATTTCACTCATTTATAAATATGTTTCAGGTAGTTTATCATAGTCTGTTAGAGATATCAAAAAGGGTGAGTATAAAAATATACTTGCACACATTTGTCTTATGGATACTACATGCCACAATCTGCATCCCTATTGTTTTGCATAACTGCATCCTAAACAGCCAAGAAAAATTTGAAGGGTTTTTCCTAACATATACCTCAATCAACCATATATACAGTACCTGCTTAATATTGTGAAGTTCCCATTTGTCCCACTAAGGCATGACCTCCATGGTTTGGACTAGTCATCAATGAGACTGCCCATTAACCTATCTCCAATCCACTGGTTCTCTTTCCTTTACCTAATAACTTCTGCAGATCAAATCACTCCATTACCTACTGTTTTTGAGATGATATGACATAGTCGTTTGTAACAAGATAATGTTATTTAGTGGTTTGATGTTATTGTTGTTTGGGGTGTGCGCTTAATAAAGTGATTGTTTAGATGAGAAGAAAATCACAAGGTTTTGTTTTAGTTTGACAAAAGCCTTAAGATGTTATTCACTAAGGTGAAAATTCTGTTGAATTCTCAAACAGCGGATTCCAATAGCAAATCGATGACAATTTCCCCATTGTAAAGTTGCGACAATTTTTTAAAGTTAAAATTGTGACAATTTTCCCATAATAAAGTCACGACTGCTACAATATTCTCATTATAAAGATGTGACTGTGACAGCAGCAGCCTGTTGCGACTGTCTTTATCTGGCGAATTCGCACCTGTACGCAACAATTCGGACTTTAGTGAATAACCCCCTTAGAATAGTGCTGTACCTTTTCTATATTTGGAGCAAGCACTTTTGCTTAAAGATAAGTTTCCTCATAAATTAAATTTTTTTAAAATTTAGCCTACAGGTCAGTAACACAATAAGGGGAAATGTACCAAGCACCGTTAACGTAAAAAAAAAGTGGATGTGAAATACCTTGCGACTGCGACAATATTCTCATTATGCAGATGCTACTGCAACAGTAGCAGTCTATTGCGACTGTCTCTAGCTGGTGAATTCACACCTTTACGAGACCATTCAGACTTTAGAGAATAAATGAGTGTATGACTCATTGATATTCAGTTTAATGTACCATGTGACATTCCCCAGCCAGACAAAAAAATATGTGATGATACATCAGGGTTAATTTGCATATTAATGAGGATTCAATATGGAAGCTGTGAAATTAGTACTACAGCCCAAAGGTACTGATTTGCTGCTTCATAATATCAGTTTAGGCTGGCAGACTTTCAGCCTCCTATTTTTGTAGGGCTTTTAACTAGGAGTTACTGTAAGTCTGTTAACAGAAGAATAAATTGTGTATGCAATAAGAGGATTTAAAAAAATACAAAACAATAGCAATATATTGGATAAAAATGTTTATTTTTGGATGAATATTGAAAGATCCAAGAATAGTTTTTGACTTTACATCTCTTTTAATATTAAAAATCATCAAAAATTTCACTGCATACTAAACTGCTCTTCTGTTTGTGTTAGTAGGAAAAATAGGTTTAAATTTTGATCCCTAACAACAACCATAGTGAGTGCTGCCACCAAGTGGCCCATAAGGGTAGGGGGCAAGATTGTAAAACAGTACATGTATTTGTTTCTTTTTTGTTTAGAAATTTAATAAACTTGAAAAGGCCAATTTCTTCCATTTCGTATTTATCCCGAGTAAATCTCGACTGTTTTCCTTGTGTAACCGGGTACCGGGTACAGTCCTGGCCTCTATACTACAGCCGCTACACGTGATTGCATGCAGTTCGACTTACGACGCAAAAACATGTAAGTTGGAACGAGGCGTCGTATATAAAATGTCGTAACCTCGAAACGACGTAACTCGAGGCCGTCGTAACCCGAGGACTATCTGTATGTCCAGTACCTAAATGAACCTGAAGAAAATAGGATTCAGCAGCAAGGTTATGGACCCTTATGTTCACGCAGCCTGAGATGTAGCATGGTTGAGTAAAGGGTACAATGCACATTAAATTGGGTTGCCAAAGACCCAGGAATTTCAACAGAGGTCAAGACACATTGTGGGGCATATTTATGTAATGAGACAGACAGTGGATCCTCTGTAACACAGAAAAAAAAAAAAGATGTAGACCCTGGTTTTCACCCTTAATCTCCACAAAGGGGTATGGTATTTGCAGCCCTCAGATTCACCCCCCCCTTCCCACTGGTGGCAGCTAGCAAATCACCCAGGGATTCACACATATGGAGATGATCAGATATAAGATCAGACAACGTTGTCTCTTAACGTTATCACTTATCAATATATAAAGTGGCCATATGTTTAATATCCCTCAGGACGCATTTATATCCCTTGCCCATATAGAGAGATGGGATTGGTTAGAAATGCATTGCAATGATTTGGCCATATTGCAGCAAAGTCAATTCAGCACATAATTTTGACCTTCCTGAGATATCGTTATGTCAGTGGCAAAAGAATGCTGCATCCATCCGACTAGGAAGTAATACACATAAGGAGCTGTGTACTGCTACACAGGAGGCACAATTAATTCCTTTGCTCACATAAAAGACTAAGGGGGTAATTCAACAAAGTGCGAACTCACCTTGTGATGCTTTGCCTCAGCTCACAAAGACTGTTATGCGCTTGCTGATGTCCTGAATGCGGACAGTAGTGAACGCTTTAAAGGGATTCCAGTCTTGTGAGGTGACTCGAGTCATGCCTCGCGAGCCTCACCGAGACTGCAATCCCTTTAAAGTGTTCACTGATGTCGGCGTACAGGACATCAGCAAGCGCATAACAGTCTGTGCGAGCTGAGGTGAAGCATTGCAAGGTGAGTTCGCACCTTGCTGAATTACCCCCTAAGAGGTTTATTCACTAAAGTCTGAATTATTGCGTTTAGGTGTGAATTCGCTAGCTAAAGACAGTTGCAATAGACTGCTACTGTCACAGTTGCGTCTTTATAATTAAAATATTTTATTATGGAAAAATTGTCACAGTCACGACTTTACAATGGGGATATTGTGGTTGAGAATTTGCTATGGGAATCCACTGTTTGAGAATTCGACAGTCTAATTCTCACTTTAGTGAATAACCCCCTAAATATATTAGAAAAAAAATGATTATGCATTTACAACACACATTACTTTTTAATTATTGGGATGGACTGTTCCTTTAAATGAGTCAATGTCACCAGGTCCCTGGTATTGTTGACAGTTTGGTTGGTGGCATTATGGCCTAAAACAGTCACTAGTATTGTTACTTTAGTCTCCTAAATTACATGTTTTTTACATTCATTTTAATGCTAGAAAAATTTTAGCTCAAGTTTTTTTTAAGCCATTTGAGTGAAATGTTGCCACAATAGTAGCAGGATCCCTGCCAAATTCACCCCAATTTACCACTTTCATTTGGTGAAGTCAATTCTCCAAACTGAAGTAGACATTAAGCAGTTTGTCACTCTGACAGTAAGTAGCAAAGTGGTGTGTAATACAGGGTCAGTGTAATTTTGCAAACTGTGAGTGAATTTGCCACATCTCAGCAAATAATCTTTGGTGAATATGCAAAGTTGAAAAAGTGATGAATTTATACAGATTCATGCATAGCAACTGAACATCAATCACCAACCACTTAACTGAATATAAAGGGACTTAACCCATTTATTGCAAATTGATAAGAGGTGCAAGAGACCATGAGACTTACGGTATTCAGTGGAGCTGCTCACCTGTGAATTCCACAACAATAATTTCCAGATTATGTGCCATTCTTTAGAACAATTCTATTTCTTGTGCCAGTTTTGGAATACTGTACAATGAAGGACAAACAAGGATCATTTCAGTTCCACAGTTCCTACTTCACATTCTCCTGTAAGTTGCAGTTATACATATGTATAGTTCCTGCTTTAGGTGATCCTATGAGTTGCAGTTATACAGCTCCTGCTTCAGTGGCTTCTGTGACTCAAAGTTCTACACTCCCTGCCTCAAGTACTCCAGTGAGTCTCAGTTCTGTCCTCATGTGCCCTTGTGAATCGCAGTTCTATAGTTCCTGCTTGCAATCCTCCATAAACTCTGTGCTCTAGGAGTAGCCAGTACTAACCCCATTGTACCAAACGGATCTACACCTACAGTAAGTATTCCATGTAGGCCCTGGGGTTTCTCAAAAAGAGCCTCAGAATCCCGAGGGTTGTGATTGTTACTGTAATATAGGCAAAAATTATTTTTAACTCGTTTGATGTTGGCTTTTTACATTACTTTTCTACTAGCTTTGGTTGTTTGGATCTTTTGTTCCTGGTTGCTTGCTTGTTTTGGGTATTATGATACTGATTTGGATTTGTAATACTTTGTTGCTGGATCTGATACAGGCTGCACAAGTAATTATTTATACGAATTCAGGAGTGGTTAATAGTTTTTAAATGTCAAAAAACGTCAAAAGCAAAATGAAGACATTGGAAGTTGACAGGTGGTAACTGCAGCAAAATCATGCAAAGTCAATATTTTGTGCTGGAAAAAACTCACTAATAGACAAAATGGTCAACATAAAGGTAAAGTTATGTTTTCCATTTCGTATCATAAAATGACTTTTGCCAAAAAGACAATCAGAGGGGTCACCCCACCCTCAAATACGTAGAAAAAACGATCAAACGGCATCCATGAAAGCTATGTTTTGCCTCTTTTTTTACTATTTTGATTCTTTGTGCTGCAAGGTGGTTATGCTACAAGAAAAACAATTGACATTTTGCTGTTTTCTGGTCCTTGAGCATCATATTGGTAACCCTAGACATGGCATGTATTGGGAGACTTATAAGGGGCTTATTCATTAAAGGCTGAATAGTGGCTTAAAGGATTAAAGTCACATTTATTCTGCACTTTACCATATTAGGGTATTTAGCAAACTCTGCGATGTTAAGAATATGTGACTAGTTCAGATGCCAACGATGGTCACAGACTTAAGGAGCTGTTCGCATCACTTTAACTGTGCATTTACAGGTAATTCACCTATTCAGCAAGTGCAGGAGTCTGTCGAACAAGTGAATTTAGCAAGGAGTACTATTCCATATTAACCTGTTTGACTTTGCCAGATAAGAGTGGCAAATTAGGCAGGGCTCTGGGTTAGCTTAAAGCAACTGCTTATTCAAAAGTGCCAATAAATCTGAGACAACATGAACTAGGGATAGGGTGACAAAGGAAGGGGTGTATTATTCAGTTAATAGATAGTGGGACATTGTAAGGATGACATCACTCCACTTGACTGGTGGTATTTGCATCCCTCCGCATGACAACACATCCTACTTCTGTTTGACTGACTACATCACACAATGCAAGAGGCTGTGTTCTGCACTGTTCGCTTCTTTGAAAAAGGGAATAAACAGCTGTATGAATAAAGAGAAGTGAATTTGCAACTAATAGAGCGAAGCTACCCGAAGTGGCATGAAGTGAATTTGACAGTTGCATTTGGACTTTTATGAAACCCTCAATTTTAGCCATAGGTGTCGGGGAGATTCTACACATACTGCCCTTTTTCGTCTTAAACCCTTTTCTCTTTCTGTCCCATACATCTGGAATTCTATACCCCTTTATCTTTGCCCTGAACAATGAACAATCCCTCTGCACTTTTAGAACTAAACTAAAATCCAACATCATGAAGCACTAACACTGATTTTTTTTTTTAAATATTGTATTATATCCTTAATTAACTATTTATGCCTAATACATATATATACAGTATAAAATATATTTACTTATGTATGTATTTATAGACCAGTGTCCCAGCACATCATTACATCTCTTGTCATCCTTCTATCTGTGTATGAAAGTCTTCCTCCCACTTAAATTGTAAGCTCTGTGGGGCATGGACCTCCATCCTCTTGTGTCAATCACAACCTAGCACTTAAAGTTATTTTATGCTTGTGAGTGACTCACTTGTAATGTGTAATGCACTTTTCCCATGTATGTGATATATTTGTATTGCTGAATTGTACAGAGCTGCATAAATGTGTGGTGCTTTATAAATACATTTATACATACATACCGTATTTGCCGGAGTATAAGACGACTGGGCGTATAAGACGACCCATAACT
>WMED01016803.1:0-13187 GCA_019650415.1 Pipa parva | reverse complement strand
GTTTTTTTGATACAATCTGGGTTAGCACCCGAACATCCCTTTCAGACAGCTTCTTCTTGCGTATACAGTTAATCCTGTTGGATGTGTTTCGTCCTTCTTGGTGGTATGCTGACATTACCCTGGATACAGTGGCTCTTGATACATCACAAAGACTTATTGTCTTGGTCACAGATGCACCAGCAAGACGTGCACCAACAATTTGAACTCTGGTATGTCACCCATAATGTTGTGTACTTTGCAATATTTTGAGCAAAACTGTGCTCTTACCCTGCTAATTGAACCTTCACACTCTGCCCTTACTGGTGCAATGTGCAATTAATGAAGATTGGCCACCAGGCTGGTCCAATTTAGCCATGAAACCTCCCACACTAAAATGACAGGTGTTTCAGTTTCATTGTCTAACTCCTGTACATTATGATGTTGCACCCATCTACATACTCTTAGATTACTTCTAGAATTTGTGTGTCACTGCTGATTCATTAAAGGAATCACTTTGAAGTCATAATGGGTGAAATTTATAAAAGTTGGAAAGACTGAGAGCAGTCTTTCTGAGTTTATCCTGCGAGACCTTGCGTTGTTTCTGCTAGATTACCACGCAAGTTTTTCAATCTTGATTTTTTTGACAAAAAGGTAGCCATACTGTTAATGTAAAGTATGGCTACCTTTCCATCCTTCAGGTAATCTAGTAGGAACAGCGCAAGGTCTCACGCAATAAAGTTGGAAAGACTGAAAGGGGAATTCACCATTCAGCGAAGTGAGCTCCGAATCCCATTAAAGGGATTCCAGTCTCGGTGAGAGCAAAGGAGTTGCCTTGCTGAGACTGGAATCCCTTTAATGTGCTCGCCGATTATATACCTTCTGGAAAATAGATTTAAAAAATTCTTATAATTCTATCTCTATGCAGTTGTGCACTTGAGTAAATAATATTACCCAGAGTGAAAGGTTTGGAGAAAATTGTTTAGCTAGAGGGGATATGGGTGAAGTAAGAAGATTGTAAGTTTATGGAATTTTAAGCACAATGTTGCACTTTTGGATTGCTTTGGTCAAAATGCAACTTGTGCAATTCATGTTATTGAGGCTATAAACTGTAATAACTCTAATTCCCCAGTGAATTGTTTCACTTTAGTGCTTTTCTTGTAATTATCAGGAACTCATGCTTGTAAGCAAAAAAATGTGTTTGTTCGCTGGATAGTACATATTGTATGTTAAACGTTCAAAGTAAATGATCAGAAAACAAATAGACACATCTAAAAACAATGATCGTCTTCTTAAAGGAGAACTATAGTCAGATTACATCTTTATATATGCAGTACTGTAATGTATTGAGAAGCGTTTCTCCCCAGTAAATGTGTAATAAATTATCCTGCTTCAGATGAAATATCACTGTTAAACTCCCACACCAGGAAATGTCTGTGTGATGTGTACCGGCCACTTTTCCATGAAAGGGTACCCTCCCCCAGACAAGTATAATGTAATGCCTGCTCACAAGTTAATCTCCTGCATTCCAGGAATGTAAACAAACATGGCCATTGAGGCCAAAAGGTCAGCACACTGATTAACCAGTAGCAGTCAGGGAGTTTTTCCTTCTCGTATTTATCAGTTATATCACACACATTTCCTGGTACGGGAGTTTTTTAGGGCTCGGTAATAAATCATTCAGCTTATGATGAAACATCTACTGGGGAGAAACACTGCAGTACTGCAGTAGTAAAGATGTAATCTGACTATAGTTCTCCTTTAAGAAGACTATCATTGTTTTTAGATGTGTCTAGATGTGTCCCTGACTAGCGTGGGATGTTTCACTGGTGATTCCTTGATTTTTATGTTGCTAGAGGATGCCATTTGAAAGACTACTTGCTGGGAGCAATGTATGATGTTTACTTGCTGTGCACAAAAAAATATTAAATAAATCACTAGGTTCCATGGTATAGTTTTATTTTAAATAAATTTTGAAGGAAATTGTATTTCTATTGACCCCCGCTAAGCACACACACAAATCATGTCATATTGTCTGATTGTTTCGGTGAGTAGGGGTGAGCCAGTCTGGAATTTAGAAGGGTATTTGTGCATAGGTACTGTGGGCATTAAAATGAAAAAGCTGGGAGATTATCAGATTCCCTTTTAGAATTCTGCAAGTATGATATCATACCTAAAGTAATCACCTCAAATCATCAAATCATTCTTTACTGTCACCTCCCCAGTTTCTGACTTGTCAACAGAATTATACAGTGCAACACAAAGTTCATCACTGCTAAATGAACTTATTGGTATCTGTAAAAGTGTGGGACATTCATCATCTGCATTATTATACAAAAATGAATAATGTTTTTATTCAATAATGATTAATATTGTTGCATAGATTTTTTAGATTTTAGGAAACGAATGACATCACCTAAAACCAAATCTACTTAGGACTCCCCACACTGTAACTTAGTTACTTAGTTGGAAATTAGCTATGTTCCAATGGTTCAAGGAAACCAATGGGCTGGGGAACAGATGCCCACCCTGGCTCTAAGGTGTGTACAGTAAGTCCCTGGTCCTTTTTTTGCAAGAAAATAGATTTTTCCATTGTCTATTCAGTGAGAAACCCCTCCAAAGATTGTGCTCATGCATATTCTAAATGTAGCTTCCGAGCTGATTTATTTTATTATGTGCTCCTGTGTTTTCTGCCCTTATCTCGTCTTAATAATGAACAAAGCAATTTGGCAAGTTTTAAAATTAATTAAACCTCAATTATTTTAAGTTTCCTAATTTTTTTAAGAACTGATGCCTTTTTTGTTCAGCAACCTCTTTTCCACACAAAAAAAAAATTGTAACAGAACATTAAAGGAACACTCCGACAAAGTTGAAAAAACAAAACAAAACACATTTGCTATTTTATGCTAATTACTAACTTTTAGTAAATACGTGTTTTTTTTCAATTTTGGCCAAAATGTTCACTTTCTTTTCTGTAAAGAAGTGCTGTCCAGCACTCTCTTGTTGTAGACTCCATCTTCTTTCTCTGCCAGCGACTCTACGGCGTTCCGAGTCTGCAGATCCCCTTTGAGAAGTTCAGACCTCTTCAGCCGCACTGATAGTGAAGCCCCGCACCATCATTTTCTAAAAGTCACATGGGAGAGCATGCACATCATTAAGGGAGGACACGTTGATGACATGCATGCTCTCCCATGTGACTATTAGGGAATGCCAGTGCCAGGATTCACAGTCAGCATGGCTGGAGAGGGCTTCGCTTCTCAGAGTGAATCTGTAGACTCAGGACGCCATAGAGTTGCTGACAGAGAAAGAAGATGGAGTCTACAACAAGGAAGTGCTAAACAGCACTTCTTTACAGGTAAGAAAGTGAACTTTTTGGCCAAAATTGAAAAAAAAAAAACATATTTTGTAAAAGTTAGTAATTAGCATAAATTAGTAAATGTGTTTTTTTCAATTTTGGCCAGTGTTCCTTTAAGGAAATCTTTGATGACAAAATAACTTGGTTCAATAATTTATTTAGATGACTTTTGATCCTCACACCCACTGAACTGATCTAGCCATTAAACACACATTTCTAGACCTGAGTAATTGTCTACTGGCCATCATTAACTTCCAAACAATTTCTGCTGTTACCATAAAATTGATTCCAACCAGCTTTATGTAATGGCAAGCCCATGTTTTAATCTTTTATTTATCCAGGAATTTACTATGACTGACTTATTTTAAAGCCTCATCCAGTACTGTACCACATGCATAAATAGTTAATTCTGCATTGTGCCCCAGTTCCAGGTGTTGGTTTATATATGGTATAAAGCTATAACCTCTTGTGATCTGTTTTGGTCTAGTTTGAATAGTACAAATAAAGCAAGCTTTCCTTTTATTTGTTCTGTATTCTAAAGGTTACTCTTGAAAAAAACTACTCAAGCTTATTCCTATTAATTTATCTGTATACCAGGCATGTCAAACATGTGGCCCTCGGGGTACCCTGAGTTTGACATGCCTGCTGTATACCAATGTTTTCCAATTGAAAATACATCTGCAGATTTTTTTAGTGTTAAGTCACCTTATTTTGGGAGGTATCCAGTGGGGACATTAAGCCGTTAATATTGGATATTATAGATTGAAAACATGTTTAATATATATCTATATATAGATATATATTTATATATGACAATTTATATATGACATATTTAACTAATATTCCACTTAGTATGACACTGGATCAGAAAATACTCTCCTTTCTCTTCTATCCTATAGCTATTAAATCAAATTTGGCAAACAATAGGAGATCTCTTCTGGTGACCTCACAAACGCACCAGTAATTACCACTCACAGACCAAACTTCTCCGTTGTAACCAATAAAGACTTGCTTGACATTAAAGAATCCTTGTCAGTGTAGTCATTTTGCCTATTATATATGGAATGATCTTCTACAAAATACAAATCATTCTGCTTGCAGCCAACTTTTCCTACACTCCCCTCCCCTCCCCACTTGCTTAATGACCTTTGTATTTTCAATAGTCTCAGGTAATTATAGAATTGTTTGTTATGACAGCATGAATTAAACATGACCTCCTTAAACCAATGAATTAAAACTAACATGAGAAGTAGCTGAAATAACAATAGGTCAGGGGTTAAAGCCCTTTGCCGTTAAGTGGTTAATGTAAATAACCTAAATTTACCAATCAATAAAGACCCATTGATAGTAACCTTTGTACAGTTATATGTTTTTCTGCTGTATCTTACAGCCAGTTTCCCTTTTACATCTTGTTTCTCTATATCATTTTTAGTTTTGTTCCTTCCCAGCATTCCCTATCCACTGTATCAGTTAGTCTGCGATGCAAACTGACTGGTTTAATGTCCTTGCCTGTTTTCATGTTTTTTATTTTTTTTTTATGTGAACCCATTATGCCTGTCCTAAAATAAAATGGTCAGTTATTAAAGAAAGCTGACATAGATAAGTCTGGCCATTTTATTTCACATTTACACACTGAGTAAATATGACAATTCATACTGGTATAATATGGCAGTGAATTTGAGAGGAAGAAGAAATGCTAAGGGGTACAGTTGTCTTGGATCCCCCTTGGCTACTATGCTGAGAGTATGTTTGAACTGATCTTCATAAAAATCAAAATCAAGGCTCTTGCTTTGAAATTATATACCTCAAGGCACTCAGTATTCAAATGCATACAGCTTACATGGTAGGATATAGAAAGGAGAGATGTACAACTATATAATGTTTTGTTGGCATGAATAAAGCAGGTGTTCTAAATTATTCATATATATTTCTTAATATGTATGTCATGAGTTTTGCTTTAATTCTAGTCTGTTCTTTCACAAAGTTGCTTAAATACACTCTTCAGGGCTCAGTATGAGATGGGAAGCAGGATTCCCTACCCTCCCTGCAGCATTGCTACCTCCTGCTCCCCTGGACTAAAAAAACGAGGGAGTTGTTTTTCAAAATGTGAGCAGTCAAATAGATGGGGGGAATCCCCATATTCTCATATTTAACAAAATCTGAGATGCAGTGACAGTGGTGTAACTAGCTACACCAGGGCCCACTCCCCTAGACCCCTCCTCTCTCAGGGGATCAGGTCCAGTCGCAACTGTGACCACTGCGACCCTGGTTATTCTGTACCTCATGAAGGTAACAGACTTATGCACCTATTTCCATCACCTTGCCTGTTCCTGCATGCAAGTTTGTCCTATTTACTAAGTGTTGGAGTCAGAGGCATGGAGAATTCAGCAAGACATAATGCCACATCAAAGTGGTATAGTAGATGGCTGATGGCAGGCCTTTGATTTGGAGTAAGGCAACTGTTCACTCAAATGACAAGAAAAATATAATGACAAGTGACACCATGACCAAGGAATACCATCACTTAGAAAGGGATGTAGTTAACACCTGTAATGCAAGCATTTTTAATACTGAGGCAGTAGAGTGTAGCACCATGTTAGCCATAGATATAAGCGGAGACAAATGTATCACCTATACTCTACTGCAGTGTTTCCCAAATGCCGGGTCGCGACCCAGTACCGGGCCACCGAAATGAAATGCCGGGTCACGAGCGCCGCTCATGAATATTCATGAGTAGTGCCGTGCGCGAAGGTAAGGGACTTCGCGCATGTGCACGGCACCGCTCATGAATATTCATGAGCGGCGCTCTTGTGGCCCGGTTATTTTTGTGCTTATCCTTCGTGCCGGGTCACGAAGGAGAAAGCACAAAAATAACCGGGCCACACACAGAACAAGTTTGGGAAACACTGCTCTACTGTATTCTGTGAATATTCTATTTCTATGTTACCTTGTTCCTAGGTCATGTTGTCAGTTAGTCGCAGTCACCATGGTCACTTTTGAATGAACAGTCACTTTATGGAACACTGGAGCCCTGCCATCAACCCCCAATTCACCACTTTGAAGTGGGAAAGGTGAATTCAGAGCAGTCCACCTAGCTGCATTTGCACCTTCAACACACTCCTTCGCTTAGTCAATAGTAGAAGTACCTGTGCACACGCAATCAAAGAGATTCAAAAAGCTCCATCAACTTGTGATTATTGTAGATGCCCAAATTGGCCACGTGTTCACCACTTCCCAGAATATATTCAATAAGTGAACATGGGGATGTGGCAAATAGATGGGTATTCAGACCTCAACGTCACTTTTCAGATTTTTGACAATGAGGCACAAAATGTTAAGAGAGAAAAAGAGACAACCCACCTCCTTCTATCCTAGCACTCTGAATATAAGGCGACAGCTCGGTATGATTCAGGGCAGAATCATGCTAAAATAATTCAGGAGAAAGCCCTGAAACTCTGATGGTAACTGGAATTATGCTTGGAGATTCAGAGTAAGGTTGTTTATTTTATTTTTTTATATTTCTTTTATTTTTTTTCAGAATTAGACTTCAGTTTTCTTTGGTTGATGTTGCCCCTGAAGCTTGTAAACAAGAGGCACAGTATACAGTAGATTGACCAAATAAAATATTCACAAAGACTTGCCTTAACTTGTTTTCTTCAGCGCCAGCAGCAGCCCATAACACTAAATTTGTTCAGTTTTCATTAGTGGCGCGACCTGAGAGAAAAATGACAACAAAATATTAATCCCTACATTTAAATACATTTATTCGCTTTCAGATTTCCAAATGCATAAATATGACCCTGGCCAATAACTGATAATAGAATGTTATTGAAATCTTTCACTGAAATAAACTCAACCTTTTCGCTACTGAGACAGCTGTCGTGTACAGCTAAATAGGATGCTACTAAATTGGATGCTGCACTTTAGGTTTAATATGAGGATAAAATACTTTACAGGTATATTTTATCACTTCAGTAGCACTGAACTTCATTCCATGGCAGGTACAGTTATAAGGGGCTTATTTATATAATAGGCCGTATAGTTGTGTAAAGGTGCACATTCGTTTATATTCGCCACCTCCCCATATTTGTATATTCAGCAATCTCTGTGATGTGGGGAATTGAGACCAGTTCGGATGCTTGTGACAGTAGCAGACTACCACTTTGTGATCGTGTGCACAAGTTTTTTTGCCTATACCTCAAGCATCGGAGTATATCGCAGTGGGAAATTCAACAAGACGTACTGATGTTATGGGAATCCTTTGTTTAGTGAATAAAGAGTAGAAAACTTGTGGCTATTGGAGCGTAGGGACCCAATGTGATCAGATTTCATTTCAACAGTTAGTTTTTCACTTTGATGAAAAAGCCTCTAAAGTAAGGTAGCTGGTAATGATATGTGCTACGTACTTGATGCAACAAAGTGTGCAGGGGCATTGAGTGCATATGTAAAAAGAATGAACTAGGAAGTTGTGGATTCTGATGTACATGTCTGAAAAAGTGTTAAAGGGAAAAAAAAAGTCAGTACATACAAAATCCATAACAGCTTTTCCACCTGCAATGCTTTAATGAATTGGTCCACTGAAAAACAATGAGCTACCTCAGACATGGGCATCTGCATCGGCAGAAAGTCTTCCAGAGGGGACAAAGTGTAAAGAAACCAAATAATCAGTCAGTATGATTATTCACACACACAAGAGATCAGATAGAACCATCATTTACAAAGGCAAAGGAATGTGATACAGCGCAAACAAAATATATAAAATAAATAAATATCTAAACAAATAAATGAAAATTCAAAAGTGAATGTCCAGAAACATATGCAGCTTTCTCAATAAGGCTTTTTCATATTCCTCTTCAAACAAATAAATGACTCTGTGGGAGAAAGCGCAGAAAAAGTTCGCACAATAGTGCATTACCATATAAAGGCTTGTATTAGAAAGGGTAAAGCAACCACCAAAACGAGTGAAATATAGTGGTGATAACGGTGAAATACTTGAAATAGAAAAAACAATCCACCTCCAGGTGAAAAACAAGTGTAAAACAACACTCCTATTTAGGGAACTCTCACCAAATCAAAGCGAATTTCACGCATATAATAAGTCACAGGGAGGATCATCACTATATTTTACTTGTATTGGTGGTTGCTTTACCTTTTCTAATACAAACCTTTATATGGTAATGCACTATTGTGCGAACTTTTTCTGCGCTTTCTCCCACAGAGTCATTTATTTGTTTGAAGAGAACCATCATTTAGGCTAGGTTCACACTAGCATTTTTATGTGCGGCGTATACACGTGCTGTGTGAACCTAGCCTTACTTACTATTAAAAAGGGCTTTAAATGACTTTCAATGATATGAGGCAACACTCACACGGTTACCTATTCAGCTAAGTCCCTGACTCAGTAGTGCATACTTGCAATCCAATCATTGGAAGAACATTCAATCTATATTCAGATGCCACTCTGGGTAAAAGCAATGCTAGCCACCATACTGTCCCATATCACTGTGTTTACATTTACAATAGAATTATTTTCTATTCTATTTCTCATGCAAACATTCCAGCACCTTGGGGAACTATGCTTTCTCTAACTGACAGACAAAACAGCATTACAAGTAAAGGAAATGCAAAAAATAAAGTCAGAGCGGTTTTAAAGCAATCAATCTTTCACTCCAGTCTGTTGTGTAAATGTACTCAGGATGTTAACAGTTTGCCAAAAATGCAGAAATCTTCCTAATAAAATAAAGATTAGAAAAAAAAAAAATGTCATTATTTTATCCTGGCTATTATTTGAAAGCTAAAAAAAAACCACAACAGTGGAATGATTCTGAATTTCTGATACTTTGCTTTAAATGATACAAATGATAAATATCAGGTTATTTTAAATGAAAAAGATGCAGGTTCCATTCACTATACAATAAAGTAAAAAGTGTAATGATGAACAACTTTATATATGAAAGGTTGTATTCTTAGATTATGTTTTGTTTGAAGCGCATGCAGCAATACGGTGCTATGGTCCACCTTTTCCGCAGTAAAGCAAGAAGAGGATATCTGGCCTCCCATTAAAACTATATCCCAGGCAGAAATGATAAAGATCTAACCACCCCCATGCCAGGGTATAACTACTATTCCTCAGCCATGGTAAGTGTTTGAAAAGATTATTTTCTAAATAATGCGGCAGGAAAAGATAAATAGGCCATGATTTTTAGTAACTGCATTTCCACACTGTGAACAAAATGGATGTCTCTTTTTCACACATACATTGGATGCCACTCACACACACAAGTAAACAAAGGTTTTCTTACACAAACTGTATGTCTCTCCCACACAATGGTTGTCTCACACAAACACCCACCCTGCAAGCCCTGCTGCTGAAAAGTACATATTTGCCTTTTTCTGTCCAGCCTTCTGTACTAAATTATACTCAACTTCAACTTAGAGCTACAATCCTCCCCTTCAGTCCCAGTTTATCTCTCCTCTAAAATTCTACAGCTGTACCATGTAATCAGTTCAGCAAATGAAATGCTCAGTACAATAGTGTTTACCCTGGTTTTTCTTTCTGCTATTGCTTTCTCTATCCCCAGCCGCGGCTCTCAGCACAATCTCTGCAGTGCTCCCTTCTGCTGTCACTTCCTCTGACCAACACCTCTCACAGGAAGTGACAGACTAGAAGAACAACTGGGAGATTGTGCTGTAGCACTATTAGCACCACAACAGAAGAGATCTGGGGCTGGGGACGGGGACGGGAGGGGTTACCCATCAGGACAGCCCCTAAAGCATCAAAGGCAGTTCCCTTGATGGCTGCCTATGCTATCTACCACTAGTCCCGGTTCTGAGTGAAACAGACCAGGCAAAACTGTGTGGTAAAGCACCTCCTTTTCCACCTCCCATGGATATCCATGATCCCTAATATTTGCATGTAGCAAGAAGGTAACATGGCATCCAGGATCATTATTAACATTTTTAGAGGCTAAAAATTGAACAAAAACAATTATTTTTGCCACCATTTCTTGCTTGCTAAATATCCCCCCTTGTCTACACCTCAAAATTAATTACAAAAATATCATCTTTGTTAAAGGAGCACTATAGTGCTGATATAACTGCCCACATACATATAAAACTCCTTTATACTAAGCCAATTGCTGACACAAATAGTTAAAAAAAACATTTAGTGAAGAAATAATACTTGCTGTTTACTTCCCTTAATTAGTTTTTCTGAGAGATGACATTTTCCTCGCCCCCACTCCCTATCCTCTTTCTGTTTTGCAAGTTCGGCAACACAAGAAGAAAAAGCTGCCTGACTACTGTTGGTTAACCAGTGTGCTGACCTTTTGGCGGCATAAATTAAGTTGGAATGCAGGAGATTACAGAGAGAAAGCTGACTTGTGCACATGTGCTAAGTAGTAAGTAGGGCAGTAACTGGCCAGTACGTGTCACACACACATTTCCTGGTGCAGGACTTTATCAGTGCTGCCTACTCAATCATTCTGCATTACATGAAACAACTACTGGGGAGAGACGTTTCTCAGTAAGGTATAGTACTGCATGTGTAAATATGTAATTTGACTATAGTTCCCCATTAAATTTGTGTTTAGTTTCTATTTGTAGGGCTGCTCTTCTAAAGTAATAAATATGTGTTATCTAAAACTCAATGGAAAATATTGGAAGAATTTGTTTACATTGGAGTAGAAAGATGTCTGAAAACTGTTAAGAACAGACAAAGTAAATCAGGACTTTGGCTTGAAAGAGAACATAATAGCAATCATAGTATTCATTACAAATACTAGATATACCAAATTAATATTTTCATTTTTTTTCTGGTGTTGTCAGCTCTTTAATGAATGTTATAAAAACTGATTTCATAATAAATACTGCATCATCTCTATAGTTAACTAAGGGAGAACAAAAGCAGGAGTAATCAGATTATTTATATGATCAATGATTACAGATTTCGCTCAAGATATAATATTATCCATGATACAAACCAGGCAGCAAATATGCAGTTCAACGCTAATGACAGAATTAATCAATTGTACATACATTTCTCTTTCTGAGGACAAGAGTACTTTTATTAGATAAAGTGGTAGTTATTTTTGCCCAGTCTCTGAAGGATTTTTGTTAATTGCCTTGTTTACTAATAGATAAGGTCCTTACATAATTAGCATAAGTTGTAAGGAGTATATAATTGTAAGACTGGAGATCACACATTTTCATCTAATAAAGGTATGTTATTATGTAGCAGCACTCACGGAGATGCATCTTCAATCATTTATGAAGAAACCACTGTCATGTTATGAGTAATTCCTTGTTTAATGGGAGTAAGCACTGAGGATAAAAACTTTCAATTTTTTTGGGGTAAAACATGTCAAGCCACTCAGCTTACAGTCTACATTATTGCTTTAATTATACATGTTGCTACATTCATCTTGGCTATTAATATACTAATGCTGCTGACTCATATTAATATTGATTTGTAAACTAATTTGGATTCATTTTGTTTCATTTTTTTGGCAGATTGTTCATACCTATATTCCATTCTATTTTCACAACCTCACAACAAAATAACACACTCGAGATAACAGAGGCCTACCTCTTTTAGCCTGAATCCACATGCTTTGCAGTACAGTGGTACCTCGAGATACAAACTGCTTGGTATACGAATTTCTTGAGATACAAGTTGCGATTCGGACCGTTTTCCTGTTTGAGATACGAGCTGAAATTTGAGATATGAACTGTTGGGGCTGGAAAGGATTCATTTCATATGTATTATTTTAAAAAGGGATAATTGGTTTGAGTTACAATCTCGATCACGGAACGAATTAAATTCGTATCTCAAGGTACCACTGTATTTCTGTTGAATCAGTTAGTACTTTAAAAGGATGTACTCAGTATTGTAAATGTACTTCCTTTATTTAAGACACCACATAAGAAAGAATATTAATGTTAGCATTTACATAGTAGGTTGGAGCAGCTAGATGCTTATTTATGGAATAAAATACAATGTACTTGCAGTGTCAGACTGGCCCACCAGGAAACAGAGAAAACTCCCAACTGGGCTCAGGTTTCAGTGGGCCTTCCTGGAGTTCCAGATTGCACCATTATGACATATTCCTGAGAGTAGAACAAATCTAGTAGGGGTTGGGGGACAGAAAAAGAGATAAGATAAAATTAAATCCTAGAGACTGATAAGAGGAATGGAAAGGCAAGTAAACAATCTTGCTTACTGAGTGCCTGATTTCTTGTTTCCTAGTGGGCCTCTGATATATTGGTTCCTGATAGGATCTTGATAATTTCTTTCCTGGTGGGTCCCAGAGCTTAAGTAATAAGCATTATTTATGCCAATTATATAGATAATTATAATGTTCTCAATAACTGAGCTTTACAACACATTAAACTATCTGTTGTCTCTTAAACATGAAAACAGAACCCTTGTAATAGTGTAAATACAGAATAAAGCAAAGAATAACCAAATTATGGGTGAGGGATGTTCTTGTTGGCTCATGACACAGTGTAATCAGAGTTTAGAGGGGCAAGATTGGGAGAGGGGATTTTAATGGGCATTAAATATCTACACATTGAGACTATAGGTCCTAAGATGGGGTAACACTTCAGTGACAGTACAAAAAGTTACATTTGTTTTTAAAAAGGAGAATTTTCATTGTGAAAATGATCTTTTTTGGCAAATGAATTTAAGTGCTATCCCACTGACTGATAAATTAATAAAGTCTGTTATCTCTTGGGCCCAGAGAGTTAAGGCTAGGTTCACATTAGTGCAGTGCTTCTCAAAGTGTGGGGTGCACCCCACCGGTGGGACGCAGAGGTACTGCAGGTGGGGCGCCAGCTGTCTGTGCTGTAGCGC
>WMED01016802.1:0-13187 GCA_019650415.1 Pipa parva | reverse complement strand
AAACTATAACTGCACTGATGCTGGCTATAGTAATAATCATTATCTGTATCGGCAATAATTATCATCGGGCTAACGATTATCGTCTTGATGATTTCAAAAATCGTTAATTTTTCCAATGCCGATTATTGCCATCATCGCTCATCACTAAATTTAACAAAAGGGAAAAGTTAACAAGGTGACAGAAAAAAAGAGAAGTGGAAAGAATGGTGAAGATTTATAAGACCTCTTACTCTTCTTGATGTAGTTCATACAATACTTTAATTAGGGCAAAATTTATTAAAACAAGGATGTATAGGCTTGCTCAATCCTGTGAGTCAAAAGTTAGTAAGTCTGGGGTGCTCAGAAACAGCCATGTAGCAATCCGAAAAATGTAAAATTCGGCACTCAGGAAAGGAATACATATTAAAAAAAAAATGTAAAAAATGTAAAAAATATGTATTCCTTTAATTCATTTATTTTGTTTTTTTACACTCACTTTTTCACATCTTAAATTTTTACCATTATACCATTTACTTATATTTATACATATTTTTTATATATATATTTTACACAATCCGATCACATATTATTAGACCACACCTACACATACGTACACTTTTACTATCTCCTTCATGTTTACCCATATCAATTCCTCTGAATTCTTTTAACAACATTTTATCAATTTATAAAGACACACATTTACCATACACTTTTCTATCAAATACATTATACAATACTTTTCGATTTATTATTTCCAATATTAAGTGGATATATATTCATATTACACTAATATCTATATGGTGTCTCCACTTTACTTCCCCTTTATACCCATTTCTTTGGGCTATGACATGTAAATTCTCTGCTGTTTGACCACTAACCTTTACTACATATTACTATGTCTTACAGGTTTTGCTAATTCCTCAACACAACTGGTGATGCTTGCAGGCCGGCGCTCCATTTATTTATTTATTTATTTGTTCATTTACTTGAAAAATTACCTGTTTTTTCATTTAGCGCTTAGTGCTTACTGAACAATTTTCAATATGCACAGTTGGGCTTGCCGTACTCTATTTACTTGCACTCTGACCTATGATGACGCTGATTAATTACAGGCATTCACTTCCGCATCACGAGTGCAACACAAGCCCGGCAACTGCATACAAGACACTCTCCCCTGTTCAAATGTGACAATTAACGTTGTTTAACATGCTGAGGGGCCTGCAATCAATTCACCAGGTGTGAGGTAAGTGAACACTACTTATACCTTGTATTTTGGAGCACCCTTACCTATGATTAAGCGCCCTAAGCGTGAAACGCGTTAGGGGGTGCTCCTTTTTTCTATTAATTTTACCGCTGCCTGTTTTTAACTTGATTGGATTAAAATTTTGTTTTTATCTACTGGGAGTGCCGAATTTTACATTTTTCAAAATTTATTAAACTCAGAAAAGTTAAACTCAGGTAGCCGTACTGTATAGATACCTTTCAATGGATATATTCAATAGAAAAAGTTTCTCATGGCAAGTATCGTTTGAAGCAAATCTCGTGATACTTACCACAAGAAACTTCAGGGTGTTCTCACGATTATTATACTCAGAAAAGCAAAAATGGCTTTTCCAAGTTTAATAAAATTCTAAGTGTGGTTTATCTTATTAATCTGATGATGTATAAATCCTTCTCCCCAAAGATTCAGACCAGTGGACATTATACCTGTAAAGAATGTAGTGGTGCTGTTATTTTGTCAGTGTGTAGTTGATTTGGTGCAGGAGTCTAATGGCAGAGTAGGAGAAAAACCTCAGATTTTAATATTTCACCATCTTGTTTCAATCTCCCTTCTTGTAATGTTCTTAATTAAATATTTGGTTACTGGTATAAATCTTGGTTTCATCAGTAAACAGATGGAACACTATTTTAGTATTCACACATTCATAAATGCTAATATGAATATAAATTAAAAATGGGATATATTTTCTCTTTCATGTTTCTGCCTACATTTTAACCACACATTATGTATGTATGTATGTATGTATGTATGTATGTATAATTTTATTTATAAAGAGCCACAAATTTATGCAGCGCTGTACAATTCAGCAATACAAATATTAGACAGACATGGGAAAAGCGCATTGTACAATACAAGTGTGATACTATATTCCTTTGATGTTACAAAAATCATGTTGATTTAAAAAAAAAAAACTTTCTGGTGTAGACAATAGCATTGAAAAATAGTTAGATTTAATGTAAGTAAAGTATATAGTAAGCTATTTAAATCCCTAATTTGGACATGTTTATATATCTTCACTGACTTTTTGATGGGATAACATGTGACAAATTATTTTAGACAAGAGATTTAGATAAATGTTCATAGCTTTTTTCAATGATTGCAGAGAAGTATAGATTAAAAATGTTGCTTACATAAATAAGAAACTTTTAATGTGCATTAAAAAAAAAAACTTCAATAAACTCCCACTAGTAGAGGTGTCATTGATCATTCTAAACTCAGCATCTTTCAGCTCCACCCATGCAGCTGTGTGCTCATTATGATGCTAGACTGCTATTTCATTTAACCCTACTGGAGATCAGTTTTGAAAGATCTGTTTGATGTTATTCATTATACATATATCATTGATCTCAAAATACATTGGTAATATATAGTTTTGAACCCTTAAAAAAATATACTTTTTTAAGCATACTGTTTTAAGAAATCATGGTTGAATTTTACATATTATATTTAACAATATTCACGGAATGTAAGAGAGAGTGTAAAAGCTTAATTTCAATAATTATAAAGCGAGTAAAATAATGAAAGTATACATTATCAGTTGCACATTATATTAAAATTCTTCGAACATCTCAGAGTGTGCGGTTTAGCAATTATCTGAGGTTCACTTTTGTAAGATACATTTTGTCAAGAGATTTATATGAAGGGTAATAATAGCCATTGAACCTTGAAGGATAATTTTATTTTTGATGAGAACAAATTAACATTTTATTATGATAAATCAAAACGGTTACTGTTTTTTATGTAAATGTGGGTGATTGTGAAGGAAATGAACAGAAACAACAAATGAAATAATAGAACGTATGCTCTAAATTTTCAAATATTTCAAGTACAGGTAACATATTAGCAAACTTGTTTTGTTTGTTTTTTTTTAACTACAAGTAAGAGTTAATATTTGTTGCTCCTTTCCCATTTTAGGGCAAAATTTATTAAACTCGGAAAGACAGCTTTGGGTCTTTTAGAGTTTACCAAGAGAAATCTCTCATTGTTCTCAGGAGATTTTATGAGATCTCAATTTTTTTAACTTTTTTTGATGGAAAGGTAGCCATTCTTTACATTAGTAAGCATGGCTACCTTTCCGTTGAAAATTTTGAAAAATTAGGATAGAAAATTTGATCTTGAAATTTCAAAAGAAATCTCACAAGATCAATGCAAGACTTCTCTCAGTAAACTCATAAAGACCCATAGCGTTCTTAGTAACTTTTACCATTAGACTTGAGTATTCTGATGGCCACATGTTACAGACACATTAAAGGATAGCCTGTCTAGTCGCATAAGTCAAATGTATAAAAGTCCAACAGTTCATCTACATTCCCAATGGTTTATTTGAGCACCTGAGGTTTTCAGGGTGCCAGAAGCCACAGTTGAGTGGGATCTAACTCTAGACTGGCAACACACACACACATATGTAACTCATGAGGTCTACTAAATTGGACTTCATTTATAGAGACAGCATAGCAAGAGGTTTACCTACCTTATTATAAAGTTGTAAGATTATTTAATTGTTAAAGTAATACATTATTAATTAATTCAAATAAATTAAATTATATCTGCCATTGTCACTGTCAAGTGCAATCATTAATATCACCTTTTGAAACATACTATTGTTTCCTTATGATGTCTTTGAACCCAGGTATGGATGTAGCAGAGCATAGTGGGTCAGAAGCAGTAAAGCTGCACAACTAATGGGAATATAAATGTGTTAGTAGTTTTTCTTCTTGGCTCATGGTTGAAATTACTTTCCTAAATCAATGTGTTAGCAGGACACAGATATAATACTAACATTGCATAGGAAGCAAATGTGTTTTATTTTCTTTCTTCTAAATAGTAACATCTCCCAGTGATTCGAATTGGCATTGATAACCATTTTGAACTATTAAAAAAGATAAGGACTCTGTAAAGTAAAAGAACTGTTAACTTAAATAGACGTACAGAGAGGCAAATTTGTTTCTATTCAGCGCATCTCCTATTTTGTGTATTCATCAAACTCCATTCATTTCTGCAATGTGACAAACATACAAACAGTTCAACAGCTTACAATGGACGCAATGTCACAGATATCTATACACCTCTGCATACAAATGCAATGGCTATTCGGCTAATTATTCTCAAAAGCTTAGTGTTTTGAATTTACAGATTCATAAATCAAAGTGGTAAAGTAAGACATTAATGGCATAACACATCTGTACATCCAAAAAACAAAAATATAGCAACCAAGTACTGAGAATCTAGCATGTGTTCACACTCGAGATGCTGCCCACCTGATAATTTCTCATTTGTTTTATAATAATGCCTGTGGATCAGTGACAGTGAGAGGGGAGGGGCTTTTTTAAGTAGGTAGCTATAAATTAAAAACTGTAAAATATATAAATTATATTGGAAAAATCCTGTATTTAAAGTGGACCTGTCACCTCAAAACTCAAATACTAAATTAGGCTCTACTAATGAAATACATTTTTTTTAAATATATATGTATTTAAAAAATATGTACTTTTCTATACTGTTTCTCATTGGCATTTTCTCTGTCAGTTTCTTTTCTTTCTTGAGTCAGGTTGGGCGGGGCTTTATGATGTTTGACATTATAGCTCCTCCAATCAGATCCCTGCTAGATCGTGATTTAAGATATCTGAATGGAGGAACTTTAATGTCAGTTTATTTAATTATAATTTGAGTTTTGAGGCAACAGTTCCACTTTAACATTAGCATTTAAATGGACAAATAACTGTTTGAGGCTGGACTGTTCTTTTAAGTGAGAATTTAAGCCCTTCTGGTTTCATAAACAAATACAATAAAAGGAACCTTGACATTAAAATGACTACCTGATATGTTGAATGTCAACATCCCTAAATCTGACTTGACTGAAAACAGGCCAGGTCACCAAAATGTAATATATTTTGTAAACAAGATGGGCAACTGATCACACATTACTGTCCCGGAAAATCACACAACTTAGTCCACATTTATCATGACCTGTCTGTGTTATGGATAGGTATTAATTGCTATCATTGATTTTTTAATTTTGTGCATTAAACAATAGCAGATGTTAAATGCAGATTACTCATTCTGATTCAAATAATAAATCATGTTGAGTGATCAATAGTTACAATAAATAAACTGAGCTTTACCTCTTTATTACCAAATGACAGAAGAAGCACAACAAGATAAATAAGTATACATTTTCTGTTGTCTGTGGGATTTTAACAAAATTGTATTTGCAACACCCCATGTACAACACATTCAAGAATAGGGCTTTTAACTCCTCTTCATCCCATTTTAAATAAAGCTGGATTATGATTATTTCTCAGTAGATAAATATTTACTGCAATAGTTGACACAGTCTCATAGTTGGACCAAACACCATACATGTAACTATATGTACAACTGTTACCTCATTACAAGAGGCATCATTTGTACAATATGTATAATAATATTATATTGTACTGTGTATCATTATTGCTAGAACTTTATCATTATCACTTTTGTATTGCTGCATTATGTTGTTGCTTGTTCCATTACTGCTGCTAAACTCACATGCAGCCATTTTAATTAAATGGGTCACTAGTGCATCCTGTCATGGTAACAACAAAGCTGGTACAAGGCAGTAATAATGCAATAACTTACTGTGTCAAAATGGTACATTACTAACATGACTAAATGCCCCATGGACTGCTTTCAGAATAATGGTACTATTGAATTTTTTTCTGGTTTGTCTGGAAAAATAATGCCAATATCACAACTGTACTTCAAACAAATGAAAAATATGTTTTTACAAGGCAAGAGTCCCTCCATCAGGTCTCTAAGGATTAACTGACCACTCCCTCTATATACAGAGTACGTAAGGGTGGAGTCTGCTTTCATTCAGTGCCGGATCAACAAAGATAATTAGTGATCTACCTTTCATTGTATAACTGCCTGACTTCAGTTGCTGATTCTTGCCTGTCTGACCCAGATTTTCATCTGATCCTTGATACTGCATTTGAGATTATTGTTAATGACCCTTGGCTAAATTCCTGTCTCTCCTATTGGTTTAATCCCTGACACTTTGTTAAACTTTACCTCTGTCTTCATGTCTATGGAAAGCATCTGGCTGGTCTCCTTGACTCCAGCTGATTCCAGTGTAAGCATCACTGGGAAGCCACCATTTTCTTATCTTCTTCCCTGCCAAGCTGCTTCCTGCTGCTGTTGCTAAACTCTACCTCTTGAAAACAGGATCAGCCCTTGCAGCTCAAAGTTGCTGTCTGCAGCACCAAGTAAGAAAGTACAGATTGTTTTCTGGAGATCTCCGCTTCAAAGTAGCTGTCCTCAGCATCTTGTAAGATAGCATTGATTGGTTTCTACAAATTCACTTAATCTGTTACTTATTGCTAACCTTAAATCAAATACTTATCTTACTTAACTCCAGCTGGTTATCAGAACTGTGCTATTGAATTAACTAGCTCCGACACCCTTACACATATGATGCCCACAAACAAACCAGAGTAAATGATTTGCTATCATCACACACCATGGGGGTTAAAAACTAAGCCAGACCATGATGGATGTACTTTTCAACCATGGACAAGAATAATAGCATTCAATGCCAATCTGCAGTTTCTAAAGCAAGAAATGTATTTTTTTGTATTAGACAGTGGATTCATTTAAAAGAAAAGAGTGTAATTTTGGCACTGTACAATTTTCTGAAAAGCCGTCACTTCCTGGGCACAGTTTCATAAAAGGGTGTCCTGGAGCTGGAAAGGGTTTAAAGAAGGAAACAAAATCAATTGGGATCAATGAAGATTCAGTTATTAGCAGATACCTAAAGAATTAAACCTAGTCTGAGTCTTGAGAAATTGCATTTAAGGGATGATATGATAACCATGCATAAATATATAACTTCTCCTAAGCTGTCCAGGACATCAGAAAAGACACGGGCACTCTGGGGATGGAAGAAAAAAGATTAAAGGGGTTATTCATCAAAGAGTAAAGTCACTAGAAGAAGTGATATTTGCGACACTCTAAGGTGGAAATTTATAAAGGTCATTTCGATCCTTCCGATTAATTTTACCACTTTTTTCTGCTTTTATTCACTTATCAATGCTATATTTCTATTTGTGGCACTTTCGAGTCCACAGATTTATAAAGGACCAATAGAAAAAAAAAATGCTGATTTTAATTTCTTGAAATCGGCACACTTATCACTTTTTTTAATACCCTTCTCCGGGATACCTTTGTCAACTGCATTTTACAACGTGATAATATGTTTATGCCATTCTGCCTTTTCACTAAACAGTGTTTCCAGATGGCAATGACATAAAAGACCATTAAATGTGTCAGTATGCATGAATAATCACGGAAAAGGACAATGTCATTGTTTTGTCACAGTTTGGTCACCAGTATTGTTGACATAGAATAGTCACCCAAATTACAGCAAGTGCTTTTTACCTATTTTTTAATGGTTAAGTCAATTCCTAGTTTGTGTTGACACTTTCACACCATATTTTTTATAGCTTTTAACTGAAATATCACCTTACACCAAACAGGAACCCTGCAATAAGCCCCCAATTAACCATTTTTATTTGGATGGATCAATTTGGTGATTTTAAACTAGTACACCCTGACAAATTCACACTCATATGTATCCTCCCTTGATGACGTGCACACTCTCCCATGTGACTATTAGGAAATGCCAGTGCGGGGCTTCACTGTCAGCATGGCTGGAGAGGGCTGCGCTTTTCAGAGGGGATCTGCAGACTCAGGATGCTGTAGAGTCACTGGCAGAGAATGGAGATGAAGTATACAACACGGAAATGCTGTACAGCACTTTTTTACAGGTAATAAAGTGAACATTTTGGCCAAAATTGAAAAAAAATGTATTTGTATGTATGTATGTATGTATGTATTTATGTATAATTTTATTTATAAAGCACCACAAATTTACACAGCGCTGTACAATTCAGCGATACAAATACAATACAGACAAGGGAAAAGTGCATTAAACAATACAAGTAAAATATAACAAGGGTACATCAAATTAAGTGCTAGGTAGTGATTGACACAAGAGGTTGGAGGTCCCTGCCTCAAGGAGCTTACAAGTATTTACTAAAAGTTAGTAATTAGCATAATTAGCATATATTAGCAAATTTGTTTTGTTTTTTTCAATTTTGGCTGTAGTGTTCCTTTAAAGGAACAGTCCAGCCTGATTAATAAAAAGTAATGTGTGTTGTAAATGCATAATACATTTTTTTTCTAATATACTTAGTCAGTCTTTTATATGAGGAAAGGTATTAATTATTCCATCCTTATGTGTTTATTTCCTGGTTGGATTCTTGTGTCACTGACACAATGGTGTCTCAGGAAGGTCAAAATTCATAGTTAATGAATTACCATGGGCAGTTCCAATACTTACAGCTAATGATGTATACTGTCAGTAGCAAGCGCTGATATTGAGCATGAGAGACAGACCAAATCCATATAAAAAGAAAGTCAATGTTTCACCCCTTTCTTTAACAAACTGGTGCTAAATTGTAAAGGGAGGAAATAAATAAATAATTTATATGACAGAAAGCATTTATTTAACTTTTATTTAACAGTGCCAAACAGAAAGCAAATAACTGTTGGTGCCTAAACTGTTCCTTTAAGGATTTGGTTAAATTCTCCAGGGCATAGTATATCATCTAGTGTTTGTCTTAGTTTATAAGAGAACATAGATCAATTTTGGAAGAGGTGTCCATATTTACTATCCACATGTTCACAATCAGTGAGTTCTACAAGAACTGATTGAATTCTTTTTTTCAAGATCATCTTTTTCACAATAGTTTTTCAGCTTTACAAAATAGTTTTTTCTTTATTTTTTCTTTTTTTAAAGTTAAAATGTTTTTAAAGCTGTGAGGGTCAATTCCTTAACTTTCTCTACACATGTACACAACCAGTGAGCTCTGAAAGGCTATGAACTTGAATTTCCATCTTTTTCTATTCATGATTTCAAATAATTTTGTGTTAAAAAGTGATATTATTCCTAGAGATGTGGGTACCAATTAGCAAACTTCCTCTAAATCAGCTGGAGTATTTAAAATATATATTAATTTCCTTTAGTCCTTTTACATCAGAAGAAATTCAAACACTGTGGAAGGGCAACAAAAGGATAAAAAAAAAATACAAATACAAACGTTGGTGAAAAAATCAATACTTAAACAAAACCAAAACACAGGGGTGGAATCAGAACAAAACCAAAAAATGGAGGTCTATGCAAATCTTGACTTGAGACAAATCTTGGACAATGAACTGGATTGTGAAATAAGTATTTTAATCTGTAAATTCCCCTTTTGTGTAGCATAAAGACCAAATGGTGGATCAAACAATGTTGCTTAAGTGATGTTGTTGCAGAAAAATGAATGCGCCCAGGTGTTTAGTGTCATGGGAATCTCAGTCACTTACTGTAGATCTTTACAAAGATTTTCTCTGAAGTTATCAAGTACCAGCATGTGTTTGTTACAGATGTTTCTGAGTTGTGCTTTTGTGCTTGTATAATAACAGTCAAATTACTCAAAGTTTTCTCTGACATTACAGAATAAGACACAGGGAAGTAAACCTGGAGAGAGGCTATTAACCTGTTATGTTATTCAATGGGGAGAGGAAGAATGTGATTACATTTAATGTGCAACGTTTTATTAAATAATTATTCCTGATTTAAAAGACCTTTTAGGTTTTTTTTACTAAAACACATTCCAAGCCAATATTCTTTTATTTGCTTTTAATAGCTGGTAGCAATTCAGTATCAAATAAACGGCAAAAGGAAATAGCTTAATAAATATATTATAGCTGAAAAAGTGCATAGAATGTATCTATTTTAATGTGATAAATTAAGACCAGTAATATGTTAATTTTTCATTTCTTGAAGGTACTGTAGATTCGTACAGAGCAATTCATCAACGGGATCGTTCATTTACCAATATCAAGTAACCAATAGAAAACTAATTGGCAGTTGCCATTCACTGTTATATAGGAAGTAGATTAATAAAAGCCAACCTCTGATTGGTTGCCATGAGTTAATAGACCTCAGTAAATGATTACTACTGTTGACAAATTCCTGTGTAAGCATTTAAATGACAATAGGTGCTTTTCACACCCACTGAAATCAAACTGATTAGAGAAACTTCTGTGTATTTTCTTATACATTTCCCAGAGGCCACTATAAAAGGCCTTTTGAGCTACCAAGTCTAAACACATTAAACAAAGATTCAACAGTTACTCTTAATGAACAAAAACATGTTTTTATGTCAGTTATATCAAACAACCTACTCAACATGAAATTTCCCATTTTGTACAAAGTCCAACTGAAATCTATGGCAGTACCTTTGCCTCATCAACAATTCACCTGCTATTGAAAGTCTTCCCAGGGAATGCAGACATGTTGGCTTGTTTCACTGGTTCTACAGATCTAATGGTATGAATCACAGTTCTAATTCCCACATTGCAAAACTTGATTAATAAGCGGACTTGAAGAAGTGGCGAATGAATGTGGACCACTAATGAAAGTGATAAAAGTGTGTTAATTATTAGAGTTAATTGGTAAAATCATCAAAAACAATATTTTTATCTTTTCATGTTAAATAATCCAAGAATTTTCATCGACATCACTGTTTAATACTTTCCATACTAGGAAAAACTGAACAGTAATACAAAAAAAAGTGAATTCTATTCTATTCTATTCTATCCCTTGGCCATCCATGCTGACTGACACCTGTTGCATCAGTAAGGATCACGCTTCCCCTATATTGTATGCACAGTATGTATTAATTTATATAGCGCTGATATATTAAATGCTTATAAAGACAATTTTGCAATTAAGATGATTTGCCATTTACTTAATTTAACTAGAGATAGTGGTTGATGATAAGAATATTGGGTAAATATTATTAATAACCATTTTGTTTTTGCCAACCTTTTTAATTCTCCAGTGTGCAGCAAGTAGCCTATGAAACATAAATGGGAATGACAAAGGTTTCAGTGTTGAAAGACTGTGCTGTCTGATCCAGTTTCATTGTAGCCGTAATAACCTTTGTAAGAAGAGAACATACAGATTTTAGAACAAGTGGATAAGAGTAGCTACTGGTGACTACTAGTGTATTCAAAGACAAAACATTCACAAACACTAAAGCCGAACCATCCAAAGCTTGTACAGAACTATAGCCACTTTATGTCTACATATTAAAATCACATAAATCAAGGCTATATAAAGCATATAAATATCTGCTGGACCTTAATCATAGGCTTCAGGACAATATGCTAATCATCATTTATATAAAAACGTGGAGAGATTCCATCCCTGAACAAGATGGAGGAGGCAAGGCTCGTGTAGGCAATTTTTCATTGCTGTTGTACACTTTTTCTGTATAATTATATTTTTCTTCTACTGTAAAAGAAAAAAAAAATACATTTTGTTACCATTTTGTTTCAAGCATAAAATCATATAAATGTATATTTCTCAATACTTTACTGCGTGAACAAATGTCACAACCTTTTGCTTTGTTCTAGTTTCCGAATTTGATTCAAGGTATATAAATTCTAAAAAATAAAAAAAAAACTTTCAATTTGTGGAAAAAAAAGCTAAAAGGTTATTTGCCTGCCTCTAGATGAAAGGTTTGGTAGGAATAAATCTCAAGAGAAGATCTGAAGATTCTATTTCATATGAATAACACTTGCAATGCAAAAAAGTGAGCCAATTGTCATCTTCATTCTAGTTCAAAAATAGCACTCCTTGGTGAATTCTCAAAGATTATAACATGTACATAGGTCTTAAGACCTAAAGGAGAACAAATCCAGCATATGTGCTTTCTTCAGAAAAATCATATTTACTTCATTTAATGTGCCCAAGATAAAAAGGACAAAATATGTTCATTTAAATGCAAGCATGTAAATAAACATGATATTTGATAATACATTCAGATAACTAATCAGCAACATTAGGAGGTTTGTATCATGAACTCCTCTATGTGAAGGCTTTAAGAATACTACAGAATTATGGGACAATGTGGTGCTCAACATGATGGTGATTTTACGTCAGGGAAAATGTAAAGTCTATAAGGTGATGTCTCCCAATAAAAATAAATGCAAATAAAGCTAAGTCAGTGATAATAAGGAGATTCACAGTTCCATATCTACCAGAACCCAGTAAGTATTGTACTGGCCAATGCACAAGTAGTACCTCAGAGTAGAAAAGTGGATATTGCTTCTATACTTTTTTCAAGACCACATTCAGAAACCTGTTGGTCAGTCACAAAAAAGCAAAGTCTGAGTAAATTGTCCTATAAAAAATAATCCATGTACTTGAAGACCCAATTTATCAGAAGTTAAAATTAATACAAAGTCAGTTTTAGACTAATTGGGGCCCTGGCTGACCCACATCCTAATATTCTCATTCTTAAGTTTGTTACAAAGGGGGTTGAGGGAGAGATGGCAGCTGTAGCAGTGATAGATGGCACTGCTGCAAATCAAAAACATTTTTTTTTAAATCCTAGCACCTAGAATAGTGGTTCTTAACTGGGGTTCGACCGAACCCTAGGGGTTTGGTGAGTCGGTCTTAGGGATTCGGCGGAGTCTCTGCCAAAGAGGTCCAGGGATTTATCACTAAAGAAGAGTGATTTATCACTAAAGAAGGGTTCGGTGAATGTGTGTATGAAACTGGTGGGTTCGGTACCTCAAACAAGGTTAAGAACCACTGACCTAGAATCTGATGGTCAAAGGGGCAGGGGTTGGGGCAGCAGTACCCACAGCAGAATGTGTGAATATTTTTTTCCTCTAACATGAGGAAAACTTCTTTGAAGTTGGGCGCCCTTTGCATTTGCTCATCCAGTGCCAATTCTACATAGACCTAATTTCTAAAATCTCTATAACATGTGTAGCGCTATTTTTACTACCAGTATAATTTCCTCTCAGGGAGTGAGCTTCCGCT
>WMED01016801.1:0-13188 GCA_019650415.1 Pipa parva | reverse complement strand
TTTTTTTTTTTTTTTTTAATTATTTTTGTCCAAATCAAAGGTCAATTAGAGTGAAGTTAATCTATGTTTGGGATCTTTGGGGGCTGGGAATTTAACTAGAAGGACACGATCAAGCTGTGCAGATAAACTCTGCTTTTCCCCAGCCTTTGTTTTCGGGGTATTTGTGCCTTTTGCATTTTGATTTTTTTTTTTTTCTTCGCTTTTATTTGGTCACAACATTAATATATTCTGCTAAGAAAGGATCGCTCTCCCACAAGCTTCTCTAAGAACCGAGCTTTTTGTAATGATCATCAGAAAACAATATTTCAAAGACAGTCTGTTGGAGAAAATGAAAGGCACCCGAGTTAGAATGTTGCTGTTGAGTGACAGGATCCCTTGGTGTGCGTTGGAAGAAGTTGCTTTATGTTACACCTGCATACCCTATCACCGTGGAAGCATCAGTCATTGCGACGCTGTCACTCAGCCACAGAGCCTGATCTCAAAGAATGTGCACCCTCTGGACCCCACTGGGAAATTTGTTCCCATGCGTATGATTAAAGCCGAAAGACTCATTCCTCCCCTCCGCCAACACCTCCTCTCTTATTGTTCAAATACGGTTGTCAGGTTAAAGATTTTTGAGAATGACTTTCCTATTTCAAGGACTTTTTTTTTTCCCTCCCCATCCTTTCAAAAGTCAACCAGGTTGTTGTGGCTGCTGCAGGAGGAGGAGTCAATGTCTATTGTTGTCGTTGATTGGATTACTCGTCCTGGGTCTCAAGGAGAAAGAAGGGGATTAAGGGATTAGCCACTGTCCTTGCTGTATGTCACATCAAGATCTAAGGGTTTTTGCACTCAATTGCAGCGTTGCAGGTCTTCAGAAATCTTCATTAAAAAGAGACAAAATATGCATTAGAAAAAAAAAGTCATGACCTCTTCAACCATGTCACGGGAATACAAGACAGCATTAATAGGTTTATTCTCCTAATGAAAGATCATCCTTGATCCAAATCAGATAAAGTAAAGATAAGGAAAAGTAATACCCAAAAGCTACAACTTCATTTGCATTCTAGAATTTTCAGACTTCATGAAAAAAACAAAAAACTTTGCTAATGAAAGTGCTCTCTTGATATATAATACATACAAAAAAATTATAGTTCAGAAATTCTCAGAATCAGCACTAACCGATGGCACAGACATTGGCAAAAAAAGAGTTTTTACCATAATTTGGGTCATAATTTTTCAATGATTTAAATTTGTATGGCCTTAATATGAATGCAGATGTAAGATGATTAGGATATTTCATATCATTCAGTATCACATAGAATATTGTGCCATTAAAGGCAATGGCGCTCTATGCGTTTAAAGTCAGAAGGAAAATTGCCGTTAAAACACATGGAAAATGATTTAATTTGCAAACTGCATCAAAACACCAGGTGACTTTTTCAGACACAGATTTAAAGCTTTTTGTTAGGGTAAAGAACATGTCTTAAGGCGTATGTGGAAAAGTCAGAAGGTGTTATGCTGTGGTTGCCCATTGGAAACAATTGCCTGTGGCTCGTCTGCCTCTTTAAAGTATTTTGACACTCGTTTCACTGCCACCGTCTGAATACACACTCTGATATTGGCTTATTTTAAATGGTCATATACTTATTTAACTAAATTCATTTCCCTGTTTTATCTATTAGATGGGATGGGGAGGCTAGTTTTTGATTTTTTGCTATTTATTGCAAAACAAACATTTGTCTAATAGATTTTTTTTTAAAAACTTTTGCTTATATTACCCACAAAACTGTTTTATTTTGCTATTACTGTTTTGTACCATTTCAAGATTGTTAAATTGTTGCAACTTGCACTATGGAGTGAAAGTAAACTTTCATGAGGAGGTTATTCACTAAGGTGAGAATTCGACTGTCGAATTTGCAAACAGCAGATTCCCATAGCAAATCCGCTACAATTTCCCCATTGTAAAGTTGCGACAATTTTTTAATGTTAAGATTGTGACAATTTTCCCATACTAAAGTTGCGACTGTGACAATATTCTCATTATAAAGACGCCGCTGCGACAGTAGCAGCCTATTGCCACTGTCTTTATCTGGCGAATTCGCAACTGTACGCAACAATTTGGACTTTAGTGAATAACCCCCTCATTATTTAAGCAAATGCTGTCATTTCCTATAATACATTTTTTGTGCCCAGGGCAAAGGAAGTAGGAGGAGCAAAAATCAGCAGCTCCTAGTTTAAAACAAAATAAATGCACTCTGCAGCACATATCTTAAAATATGTAAAAATATATGTCACTGGGGTGCAATAATAGGTTCATTGAACCCTGCAATACAAAACAGAATGTTTATTGTCTGTGGTTTAATGTCTCTTTAAGAGCAGCTTAAAATGATTTTGCAGTAGGTTACTGAAAGTATACAGATTGCAGTATAAAACATAATGTTCCCACATTTTCCATGTTAGTGGTGGATTATGGATACGGTAAAAAGATGGCTGCAACCATTTAATAAAAATTCTAACACAAAGCAATAAAAATCAAGAAATTCTATCTATGGCATTTATACAATCAAGCATAGAACTAACTACCATGCCAATCAGAACAGCAGTTTTCTTTATTACTCCTTTAAACCCTACGTGACCTGTACCCACAGTGCAGTTTTTCACAAAATGTTAATGTACTGGAGGGTTATGGGGACTGTAATATAGTAGCAACTGTGTAATATTTTGAGAACAAGATAGCTCATTCCAGTTTGTTTAGTCAGGTATATACTGTATAGGCACGACAAGATTCCAGATTTATAATTGAAACACTTGATATAAAACGATCTGTCTTTCCAAGGTAAGAGAAGTAGCCCAAAGTCTAGTTCCTGGGATAACAACTGTGGCGTGTGGCTCATATCGCCGTGGAAAACCCACGTGTGGAGATGTGGATGTTTTGGTTACACACCCTGACGGGAAATCTCATAAAGGAATTTTCAAAAACCTTATCGATGGGCTTAAGATACGAGGTAGGTTACTTATTAATTATTTTAGGAATGACTTGTAATCAGTTAAATGAAGATATTTATGAAAGACTTTAAACATTTCAAAAGCCTGGAAGTGATCACAAATCTCATCAAAGACTACAGCAGAATCCTCTGATGGGTTAGGCTTCTTCCTTAGTTATTAATCAGTTATTAATCACAGTCTACAAAACCACTTATGTCACTGTAATAGCTGCCATGGAATGATCTGTAATTTACCTACGTTTAATGATAAAGTGTGCATAGTGCAACCTTATGAACTGCAGGTGTATTCAATGACTGCAGTCAGACGTACAAGAGGAAGGAATGACTAATAGTGTCTAACAATTCATGCACTGGTTACATGGAAATAGTGTGTACCATATTATTGGCTTATTGTTGACTTTTGCAAATCTGTTTTGCTTATTCCCTTATTTTGGGACCTTTTAGGATTCCTTACTGATGACTTGGTAAGTCACGAAGAGAATGGGAATCAGAAGAAGTATATGGGAGTTTGTCGTCTTCTAGGAGAAGGACAAAGATACAGGAGGTTGGATATTATCGTGGTACCTTACGAAGAGTTTGCTTGTGCCCTTATGTATTTCACTGGGTCAGCACATTTTAACCGTTCAATGAGAGCTTTGGCTAAAACCAAGGGCATGAGCTTATCAGAACACTCCCTTAACAAAAACGTGGTGCGTAACGGTAGCCTAAAGGTCAGCACGGGCTCCTCTCTGCCTACGCCAACCGAGAAGGATGTTTTTCAGCTGCTTGGGCTTCCATATAGAGAACCGCATGAGAGAGACTGGTGATTTGGATTTATGTCCTTATTAATAATATATTAAAGGTGAATGTTAAAACAGCCAGTAACAGCAAGGGATAACTCCACTTTGGTAGAAAATATTCTAAATGCTAATGGAATCAATTCCATGTATTTTTAACTCATCCAGTTTTCATATTTAATTTTATTTTGTCTTTTTATTTATCCAAAACAACCAGTGTCAGACTGAGTCATCTGGGGCCCACCAGAGAAGCTGATTACAAGGGCACACAGCCTACTAGTAAAAGTTGTAATGTACCCCAGAGCCTTCATTATAAATGATCAGTTCTGCAGAACATTACAAAAGAACCAATTGCCTATGCGTTAGGGACCTGCAAGTGTTAAAAGAGATTCTTTTTGGCACTAGGCCTGGTCCCCCCCATCTTCTGGGGATATGATAGACCAGTCCGACCCTGAAAACTGGTTTTTGCTTATGCATTTCTGTACTTCTGTGGCCTTTCTATACAGACATTGATTTAAATTATCTGTTCCTATATGATGGCTTTAGACTAATGTACATTTGAGCTGAAAGTTGCACATTCTACTTGTAGAACAGTGCAGCAGAGCAGTCCATTAGAAGAGGCCCAAGTTTATAGGTGGCTCAGGCAAAAAGGCACCTCCCTTCTAGTCAGGGATGAAGAAGGAATGGAGAATGCATTTTAAAAATTAGTATTTTTAATATTCAGATACATAAAATAGTAGCGCTATATAAGAACGAATAAATAATACTAATAATAATAATCCTTCTGTGCCTATACGTTTCTGAAATGTAAACCTGGCACTGCACTGCACACAAATCCATACGTCAGAACTATGTATTCTATTGCAACAGCACTGGAAAACTGATATTGTTTTGTGCTTTTATTAGGGATACATTGACTGCTTCTTCTTTATCAGTACAGCAGTCCTGTCTCACTTTATGACTGAGGTAGGCCTTTCTTTATAAGCGAAACCTACAGCCCATTAGCCTGCTGCACCCCATGTCTTTAGATTTTGCAGTGGGGTGCATACCCAGTTGATGTGAAGTATTTAAAGCTTTGGAAATGCAGGAAAACAATGGTATAGAGTTGCACAAATGTTACCGGTGTTAACCAAACCAAAACACATTTTAAGATGCTTTTTTTTTTTTTTTTTTTTTTTTTGTGTAAATATGTTAAGTCCTGCAGTGGCAGAGAATAATTGAGGGGTATTTATCAAAGTCAATTCGACCGTTTTACTCTATCCCTTTTGTTGGGTTTTTTTTTTTTTGCCACTTTATCACTGTTATTCTGCATTTTCGATTTCCTCCAATTTATGTAGTGCAGAATAAAATGTATCTATATTGATAAATATCAATGCGTTAATATTGCTGCACTTTACATTACTGTCAATCATGCTCCTTTTTGATTGATATTGTTGGTCTTTTTAGCAGGGACTTAGAAAAATAGAGAACCATCTCCATAGGGAATAATGTGATTTCCACCCTCAACCAAGGGAACACTTTTTTTTTTTTGGTAAAACAAATGGTCAGAAGGGAATTAATAAATATTGATGATTATTATTATTATTTATTCATTCTTATATAGTGCTACTATTTTACGCAGCGCTTTACAGAGATTCATATTCACTTCAGTCCCTACCCCATGGAGCTTACAATCTAGTTTCCCTATTTTGTCACTCGCACAGATGAATGTTATCGCTGATCTATTACCAGTCTATCAATATACCAGTGGAATTTCAATTAGACTTCGATAAATATCCCCCATAGAGGGGGTTATTCACTAAAGTCCGAATTGTTGCGTATAGGTGCGAATTCGCCAGATAAAGACAGTCACAATAGGCTGCTACTGTCGCATTCGCATTTTTATAATGAGAATATTGTCGCAGTCATGACTTTATTATGGAAAAATTGTCGTAATCTTAATTTAAAAAAATTATCGCGACTTTACAATGGGGAAATTGTTGCGGATTTGCTATGGGAATCCGCTGTTTGTGAATTTGACAGTTGAATTAACCCGCAGAATCCTTACACATAGATGGAATGCATGCATGCTTGGTTTTTATAGTTCTCATGACTGTGGATCCCAACATGTCTAGCCACTGTACTGAACATGTACACATGCACCATCTGTCGGAATGTACACTCTTTACTTTTACAGGAAGCCTTTACTAACTATTTGAGGTTTCCAATTTAAAGGCGTTTTTTCTTGTTTTACCTGATTATTTAACAGCTGAGTAAATCGGAGGGACTGTATTGAAAGCCAGATGAGCAGTTTGCCATTTTCATGCTAATTTTCGCCACATGTGAACACTTTGTGGCCTTTTTTTTTTTTTTTTCAAATTTGCTATACTTTCTCTTTAAAACATGTCCCTGGAAATGAAAGATAAATGTATTGCTCTTGTGAAATTGTATGCCTAAATATTTGTGAAGCTTCATTAATTACATTTAAAATTGCATAACTGAAGCTGACTTATCCATTGTCTCAGTACAGTATACTTGTAGTCATTCTTCCTGCTGCTTAGAGCCAGTGAGCAAATCTACTGGTGGTTTTGATTATTTATAGATTCCTACAAACACGAAGGTGCTGGTTTTGTAAACGATACACTAAAAACACAATAAAGGTTGTGAATATTTTGTAATATTATATACAATTTTTTTTTTTTGCTGTTTTTGTATTGAGTTGCCTTAACATAATTGAAGAAACTGTTCTGAAGTACGCCCGTCCTTTACCCTCACTCCAATAGCTTTCAAACTACATTTCCCAGCATATCTCAGTGAGGCACTGTGTTAAATGTATGCTTCCCAGCTTAGGATTTAGGGGTAATTCAAAAAGCAGCGAAGTGAGTTATGATCCATTTGGCTCACTTTGCTAATAGTAGTATGTGCATGCTGATGTCCTGTACGCGGACATCAGCATGAGCATTAAAGGGATTACAGTCTCGGCGAGGCAACTCTTTTGTTCTTGCCGAGACGGGAATCCCTTTAATGCGCATGCTGATGTCCGCGTACAGGACATCAGCATGCGCATACTACTATTAGCGAAGTGAGCCGAACGGATTGTAGCTTACTTCGCTTCTTGATAAATTACCCCCTTTAGTATACAAGGAATGATCTGAAATGCCTAATGCAGTGATGCCCAACCTACAGCCTGCGATCCATATGCGGCCCACAATGTGGTACTATCCGGCCTGCAGCCTGAATTCCGAAGTCTGATTTGTATATAAGTGTGAATTTGCCAGCTAAAGACAGTCGCAATAGACTGTTACTGTCCCAATTGCGTCTTTATAATGATAATATTGTTGCAGTTTACTATGTAACTTTAAAATTTGTCGCGGTCGCATCTTTATAAATCGCGGCTTTGAAGCGGCCTGTGACACATGTTACGCAAATTTATATGGCCCCCAGGCTGAGGTTGGGCATCACTGGCCTAATATATTGTTGCCCTGACTGCCAGCAATATGTTGCATTTCAAGTTGCTTGCAGTATTAATGTAATATAAACCTTTTCCTTCCAAGGAATTCAATATTTTAAATTAAACACAAAAGACTATTTTAACAATAGGAACAGCACCCTTTGTGGCCCAAAAAAATCTTTGTTATTATTACTATCATTATTATACTGGGGAATTTTTAATGATCTCAGCTGACAAAAGCAATATGGAAGTATCTACTGTATAAATGAAGATTTAAAGGAAAGTTCTAGTGCATAATATATTCTTATTCAAGGAAAATTGGGTGACTGTGTGTGCCTAGAGCTACGTAAAATGATTATCTTGCCTAAGCCTGGTCACACATATGATTATGCTGACATATTTCTGCTCAATTTACAGAGTTTCCTAAGCTCTTGGCACTTAATGTTTGTAGATCCAGAATTTACAGAGCATCAGTGAACTACTGAACTTTTTCCTATACACAGAAGTCCTGTGGTCAAATTTAGTTCTTGGGATGTAGGTGCCCTTTAAGATAGTATTATTAAAATAAAGCTCTGACAATTCTGTAAGCCATACAAATAGTGTTGGTGGGAAGAAGAACCTAAAGGATCAGTAACACCCAAAATAAAAATTCCCAGTTGGATTGGCATGGAAGGTATTTAAATACAGCAATGTTATCTTTCAAGTTATATTCATAAATGTCATTTTTTTTTCATGTCAGACAACTGATACATTTTGGAAAGACAGATTGAAAATCTAGTAACTAAATGCATTTGAGATATTTACATTTTTTGGTGTTACTGTTCCTTTTAACCTGATCAGAGTCCTCTCTATTGTCTAGGTCAGTAAAAGGAAAAATAAATGTAATTGGCAAGACTGTGTTGGCCATGTAAACAATAGCCTAATAAAGATCAAGGGAATGTAATTAAAGCTTTTATGGGTCTATAACAAAACCTCCAAGTCCAGGTGCCTACACTGACAACAAGGTGGTAGCCCTTTTCCACTTCTCTGAGTGTTGTGGTAGAGGTTAGAATTGCACTTAGCCTTTTCATAGACCAATAAAAAGTGAATATTTTATGGAACTTTGCCTCCCAAAGAGCCCATTGCCTTATCCTCTCTTTTGTAATGGATCCTGCATAAAAGGTGTCAGTTGTTTGTGTTTACCCTGGGTGTCTAATTTGCATTAATAAATTCCATCCAGAATAATATGAAGGGTTCTGTCACCCTTGGACTACAAAACAAGCTACGAGTGCTTCCATGCCAATAGGAATCACACATTGTTGTTAAAATGTCAGACTCTCCTGGAGTATTTTACATGCAGAGTTAAACTCATAAAGGCTTTTTGATGTATCAGATTTGTAGATTGATGACCTGCCTAATGATTGGTGTGAGTGTCCGGTGTGAGTGACCTATCACTAACTGTTTAATAAGTACTTCTGCACTTTAATACAGAGAAGTTACATTAATTATCATGTCCGGATCCTCTGTTCTGCTATATCATAGTGCTGTGTTACTACATACAACAAAATTCAGGAAGTTCATTATGGATCAATGTATTTCAGCACAATGTAATCAGATTTAGCTCTGCTAAATACATTTTTTAATAACCGTACCTAATTTAGCAGTTTATCTGGTAACCTTGTATTATTCCTACACTATTCCATGATGCTGACAGTTCTAAAGCCCCTCCTCCTATCATGGAAATCCCTTTAGAGCTTACTGAAAATGGTCATAATAACTGAATGGATATTAATACTGTATGTAAGATAGGGATCTCAAACACAGGGCCTTGGGGCTGCATGCTTCCCCTGAAGTTGTTGCCTGCGGGTCAGTTGATTGCAGAGATATTCTGGGACAGCATAGAACAGTCTAAAGAAGGTAAGCATGCCTACCAGTGTCTTGGGATGGGCCCCCTTCAGAACCTGTAATAGTGCGCTTGCTTCTCCCTCAGACTGCTTCCTTACTTCATACATGCACACAGGCCATGTGCACAGGTAAGGTAGTGGTGTTTAGTGGCATACCAAGGAAAAATTGTTCGGGTGAGTGGAGCAAATCAAATGTGGTCCAGCACCAATAAATATTTTTCTGCGTGTGGCTCGTTTACCCAGCTGAGTTTGAGACCCCTGTTGTAAGACCACCTTACTATTGAATCTGTCATTTGTCCTGCTTTGATTAAACCTGGGATATACTGTTATTGTCCTTTGGCACTTTAAGCAAGTACGTTTCTGTTTAATCAGCAGGCTGGTGGGGAGCAGAAAGCTTTCCCCCGTCATTGGTCAAATGAGAGTTCTTATTTTAAAAGCAATCACATACCAGAATAAGTGAAATCCACAGAGACAATGGGCTGAAAGTACTATGTGTTACCTGAATCCTTTTCATTTTCCATTATTGCCAGTTTTTGTGTATGAATTTTTTTTATTACAGCATTTTTTTCTGTTCAACTTCTTTGTAGACGTATACTATTGACTAAAACATATATGTCATATGTACCTTACTGATATGTCCAGCAGCTGTGAAATAGATTTGCTTTCGGGGGGAACTTAATAAACTAATGCCAGAAAGTATCAAGAGAAATTTGCTCGCCTGATTACTAATTGACTTCCCATTTCTTAAAAAGATAAACTAAAATCATGATTTCATTTTCGTTACATTCTTGCAAACCTCCATAATTGCTTTTCCAGCTTTCCTTACATCAGTTTCCATCTCTTTAGGCTCTGATGTAAAAAACATTAGAATTGCCATCTACATTAGCTGTAATTGAAAGTATTTGGATTCGTGGTAAACTGGCTACTGCACTAATTATCAGTATATGTCTTCTAAATGTATATAAACAAAATTCATAGGACAAATGTGTAAGTTTTATCCTTTGGTTTTAGAGAGAAGTGATTTTGGTTATGTCAGTACGCAACAATCTATCACTTGGCACACATCTTGACTTTCATGCATTTATTTTTTTTAATGAAATATGGCGATCCTGTTCATTCTTTACGTCTACATGTAATAAAAATGATTTACCTAGAGTAGCAGCTAAATTAACAATTTTTCTGAAGTCACAATCACATTGCACTGGACAAAAGAGTTTACTTTATTGCTTGTTAAAAACTCCACAACATGTGTAGGTCACTCGGTTGAATGTTACACTTTTTTACCTTTTATTTCTGTGTAGTTTAATTGCTAGGGCTTGTCGTGCTAATCTTAAAGTAGACCTGTCAGGTCCACATAACAGACTTGTTTTTAGGAAGCAGGGAGTTGCCTTAGCGGAATGCTAAAAGCATACAGCTTACACTAGTGATAGAAGCAAACTCCCTGCTTTTTTTCTGATCCGATGCTTGGCTGAATCAAAAGTTGGGTTGGGCGGGGTTAAAAGGATGATTGCCATAAAAGTTTCTCCAATTAGATAACTTAAATCACAATTTAGGAAGGATCTGATTGGATGTTAATCATTCAGCTCTTCCCAACCAGACTTTTTATTCGTCGGCCATCGGAGCAGGGAGTTTGCTTCTTTTGCTACAGTCTTAGCTGTTAGTACTTTTAGCATTCAGCTACGACAACTCCCTGCATCCTAAAAAAAAAAAAAAAAAAAAAATCTGTTAAGTGGACCTGACAGGTCTACTTTAATTGGGACATTATATTTTCTTGCAATGTGAAGAGGAAAAACTATCCTTTATCATTTAAATTAGCCCAAAAAAAATGGAACATGTGAATGTTCAAATGAAAAGAAACTCAAAATTTATAATCCATTTTGCACATTTCTAGGGAGCTAAATAAATGACAGTGTATGGCCACTAAAACGATTGCATAGCATTGCTTAAGCTGGGGTCTGCAAAGCTGCCTACTCTTCCAAGGAACTGAGTTTTGGTGAGGCAGTCAGGCAGATTGATATCCCAGTATATCTGGTAGTATGCTATCATGTAACCATCATTATTTGGAAATTCAGCCCAGATGTCA
This sequence comes from Pipa parva, assembly GCA_019650415.1. Taxonomy (NCBI): domain Eukaryota; kingdom Metazoa; phylum Chordata; class Amphibia; order Anura; family Pipidae; genus Pipa; species Pipa parva. The sequence goes on along the minus strand of WMED01016801.1, from coordinate 2,029 downwards.
TTTCTGCCCTCAGTCACCACCAGTCCTTTAATGGGCACCCTGTATCCAATCCTATGCATTAACTCTTGCTCATTGAGCTCTGCACCACCCAATCCAAATTGTTCATTTGTTCTTGGTAAGTTGCATTGTTTTTACACACTGGAGCATCTTTGGCTTCTGGAGCTCATAATGAAATGTTCATCCTGAGACTTGTATTAGTGTTCCTATAGTTAGGATGAAGCCTCCCTGCGTCTGTGGGATCTACGGTCTGTCTTCCACAGGTGTCTTCTCAATGACATCCTTTCACTTCAGTCCGGTCACATTTCCCCTTTGCAGTCACATGCAGACAGACACAGATTAGGACTAATTAAGTCAGGCTTCAAATAACCTACAAAGTTTTCTTATGGTGAGAGGAAACCTACACAATTACTGTGAAAACATACAATCTCCATGCAGATTACTTTCAGGGTGGAATCAAACCCAAGACCCAGTACTGCAAGGCCAAGTGCCTAGTGTCTTTGATTTAAAAAGACATCCATCTGTATTGGGTTTGGAGGGATTTAATATACATATGTGCTGTGCTTTTCTTATTCTCCTTTTGATTTTTATGTTGTTACTTACATATTAATTGTCTTCTATTAAAAAAAGCTTCACCCAGGATTTAGTTTTGGTAACATTTCACAACTGTTAAATCGTGTACAGTGTAATAAAAGAAAGCTGTTCAGTTCAAAAATGTAAGTTACGGAAGCTCCTATTTAAAATAAATTGGTGAACTTTGCAGCAAATAAACTGAGAACTGTAAGTTAAGGCAGCACACTGCTAAGCTAACTGAAAATTCCAAAGCACATCCTACAAAATAAAAGGCATGTAATGCGAAGTTTAGTGTTCCTTTAATATGAGCGTTGAACATTCCAGAACTGGACATGTCTATAACCTCTCCTCTGCAGCTTTATTAGTAGTCATTGAACAGATCAAGTAAAACTTTCTGTTCCAGGTTTGGAATCTAGAAAAGCTTGGTCCAAAGCTGAATGCCTTGCTCAAGGTGACAGCAAGTAAATAAAGAAGAGGAACAACTCTGCATACAGAAGGGAAGCTGTTCTGTTGCATTTACACACTCACTACCTCCAACCTCTTGTGTCAATCACTACCTAGCACTTAATTTGTTGTACCCTTGTTTTATTTTACTTGTATTGCTTAATGCACTTTTCCCTTGTTTGTATTGTACTTGAATCGTTGAATTGTACAGCGCTGCGTAAATTTGTGGCGCTTTATAAATAAAATTATACATACATACATACATACACTATACCCCACACTACATGTGGATCTGTCTGACTTACCAGACAACCCATCAACTTGTGCTTGCTCTGAGGGTGCTATTATATGTGCACTGTAGCTAACATCTGACATTGAGGGCTCCTATAGCGTGTACCAATAATTGAGCACATTATTAGCAGACTAGAATATGGATCTGATAGGTCTGTATGTTCAAAGGACCAGTAACACAAATAAATAAAAATTCCCGTGTGGATTAGCAAGCCATATATTTAACTACCACAACATCAGATATAGAAACAGACAGCAGATCCTTTTGAATGTCAAAGAGGACAACTTCATCATTCCATAAGTTGTGTTTATCTTTATTGATAGCAGCCATATCCAGGAAACACCCCAGAAAGCCCAATTTTTAAAGCTAAATTGCTAAATATCATACTTCATAAACACAAATTGCAATTTTTGGAAAAGCCCATATTGATTATTTAGTAACTAGAAATGCATTTGAAGCATTTTCATATTTTTCTGTAACTTTTAAATAGATGTTACAGTCCCGCTGATGTGTAAGCTTTACAACCATAGTGTTAATTCTGCAGAGAATAAGGCTGCCACATTAGAAATTTCTTGATTGTAACACTACTTTAGCTATTTATGGTTATTTACTGCCCTCTGTTGGTTATTTTGTATACTGCATTCAAGTCCCCAAGTCATGGGACATAGACCAGTGATTTTCAACCTTTTTTGAGCCACGGCACACTTTTTACATTTACAAAAT
>WMED01016800.1:0-11840 GCA_019650415.1 Pipa parva | reverse complement strand
ATTAAGCTTGGAATGCAGGAGATTACAGAGGGAAAGCTGACTTGTGCTCATGTGCTAAGTGGTAAGTAGGGCAAAAATGTCCAGAGGAGGGTACCTTTTCATGGAAAATTGGCCAGTACACATCACACACATTTCCTGATGTGGGAGTTTATCAGTGCTGCCTACTCAATCATTCTGCTTCACATGAAACAACTACTGGGGAGAATCACTTATCACTAAGGTATAGTACTGTACATGTAAAGATGTAATTTGACTATAGTTCCCCTTTAATACTTAGCACAGTCCCAAAAGAAACCTAAGGGCTCCTTTAATGTAGCTTCCAAGGCAAGGCGGTCTACCAATCCTCCAAAGAGGTAAAGCAGAACGGGTTCAGAAAAAAATCTCCTAGCGTAGTACTTTAAATAGCTGTATAGAAAGATTATTTCTTAATAGGTCTATTGCATGACGGCAACCATGGTGATCATGCACGGAATCCCCCCAAAACAAGGGTAAAGTCGCTGAACACTTGTGATTCAATGTTCCAGAAGTAAAATGTGCACAACACCCACAGAAATTTGTGGGCTGATTTCGTTCTGAAATCCTATATGTTCCATTCCCTATCACTGAATCCGCTTGCCAGGTGTCTGCAATTAGTAGACACCTGTGTAACTAACCCACTGTCAATCCTAGTACAATCCTGTATGCGGACATCAGCATGCGCATTAAAGGAATTCCCATCTCGGCGAGAACAAAAGAGTTGCCTCGCCAAGATGGGAATCCCTTTAATGCGCATGCTGATGTCCGCATACAGGACATCAGCATGCGCATACTACTATTAGCGAAGTGAGCCGAACGCATCGTAGCTCACGTCGCGGCTTGATGAATTACCCCTTGTAAATCTGGTATATGGAACTGCCAGATATGCTTTTGCAAGAAGCAAGACAAGATGTAGGTGACATCTTTACTAGTCTTAATGATTCCCATACTGTCACACGCCTTAACATGTAATAATAAAGTAGAGGCTACATTTAATTTAATCAAAGCTATGGATCGTGCAAGATGACTTATCTGTGATCAATATGCACTTACATTCCACACTTTGGCTGTTTACAGTGTCCGCTCATCTGTCTCCAGTTCCAGGAACATTTTTGTTTGTGTAACAAACTTCCCATTGCACACTGTAAGAATACAGGCTCAACTCCCTTAGCACTAATGCCTCTTACATCATACATTCATAATTAATGGTACTTGACTATGCAATTTACCTTACAGCATGCACAATCCTCCATGCTTGTATTATGCCACTGACCCTTACAATCTCAATAAACAATACAATACAATTTCAAGGCTTGTTACACAGTAAAGAAGCACGTTGCCGAACTTAACTTTACCAGTACTGCTGATGCAGCATTGTGCTGGATTATCTACCTGTTTCATTCATTTGTTTGTCCCATGCATCTGATTGCCCTGACATTGCAAAACTAAAAGAAAATTATTTCTTTCACATAAATCTTACTGACACAGGCCACAGAATTAGGGTATTGGGGAGGTTATCTGTATCACATCACAAAAATGTCAATTATTTATATTCGAGCATTCATTGATCCTATTAGGATAGAAGGAGTCTAACTTCTATATTCACAGTTCCTTCTTTTGTAACAGTAATTTATTGGTATTTTCAGCCCTCTAGGGTGGTTAGACAACCTCTAGTACCAGCCACTTTAACTGGGATAAGTGGTATTTCAATTTGATGTGAAGTGTTTTAATCCATTTTGTATGTTGTTTTGTAATTCTATGCCCTCATGACTAAGCCTATTGTAGTGCCCTTCCCCACATCCAATTTACTTCCCCCAGAGATTTCAGTAACTTTATGTTTGCAATTTACGTTGTGAATTTACTTTGACAGTAAATTCGGCAGTATTTATATTGTTTTACATGAATGGACAATATTAAAACAATAGCGCAATAGTAGGTGATTATTCTTAGCTGTACTAGAGCAAGTTGTGTCAAGTTAACAGATAAAATGTCTGCAACAATGATAAGGACCCATGCAGCATGTACTGTCAGGAGCATTCCCATTACTAACATCTGGTAATTGATTCTGCCAGGGGATTATTTGGAAAGTGCTGAGACAAGCATTAGGGCTACGATTTTGGTAATCAATATTTCATGTTAAAACATGATTGTGATTGGGTCACTCAAGGAACAAAAAAAATAAATAAATATTTTTTTAATGTTCCAGTTGCAAAGCAATACCATAGCCTTGATACGCATGCAATTGTAATATGTCCCTTATATAAACACAAAATAAATGTATACCAGAGATAGCAGCAACGAGTATGCAGATAGATATGTTGAATTAACTTGCTAGAATGTTGTTATAGCAAAGAAAAATGATATACAGTGTAATACAGAGTTTATAATTTTCTTTTCAAACAATTTTAGTTTATTGTTTTAGCTTTTCCATATATTTCTCATCTAAGGTGGCAACAATCTCTAATTCAGCGCACATAACGTATTATGTCAAAATGGTAAATGTGTTTATAAAAACATAAACTAAAAACATACAAAATCGAATTAAATCTAAAATTATTATTGATTTATTTATTTTTAACTAAGAGAAAATCAAGTGTATTATTCACTCGAGGGCTTCATTTGGGAAAAAAATGGGAAATGCATTGAATGAAAAGAATTTTGCACATAAAAAGTAGCATTAGATATTTTTCACTGCTGTATTTAACTGTGAGTTGATATGTGTTCTCTGCATAAAGTTCATTTTCATTGCAAGCTCCTGAAAGTAAAAAAAAAATAAAAGCTTAAAGCCTGAGTACCGAGCATGATTCATTCGTAAAAAAGCCTCTTTTATATTAAGGTTTTATTGGTTAACCAGCAAAAAGGAGAGGAAAGCAATAAAAAAGGCTGGAGGGTGTGATGGGAGATTGGGGGTGGGTTGGAAAAAAAGAAGAAGCTTAATGTACTGCAGAGTTTTCAGGAAACATGCAACTGTTTTTCTTACAGAACAAGTCTCTTCTCACAATCATATGGTGTTATACCTGAACTGTGACTGAAGAGGGGTCTGAGCCATCCCTTCCTGTCTCATTTTTATCAGGAAGTCCCATGTCTAATAGTGGAAATACCTAATGCTAACTTTTTTGGCAAGCCTAGATACTAAGGGGGTTATTCACTAAAGTCCGAATTGTTGAGTATAGGTGTGAATTCGCCAGATAAAGACAGTCGCAATAGGTTCCTACTATCACAGTCACATCTTTAGAATGAGAATATTATCACGGTCACGACTTTATTATGGGTAAATTGTCGCAATCTTAACATTAAAAAATTGTCGCGACTTTACAGTGGGAAAATTGTCACGGATTTGTTATGGGAATCCGCTGTTTGCAAATTCAACAGTCGAATTCACACCTTAGGGAATAACCCCCTAAGGGAGTTATTCCCTAAGGTGTGAATTTGACTGTCGAATTCTCAAACAACAAATTCCCATGAATGACCCCCAGACCATTCCATTTATTCTGACCAAATCATCAATTAACTTTACAAAACTGCAACACCTGCATAAAACTGTTTACTGCAGACAGTTATTGTAGGGGTACTTCATTCTATGAATAACTATCCAGTTGAAGTCAATATCCAGTATATCCTTGCTGCTTTATAATATGCAGAACCATAAAGATAGCTACTGTTTCAAACTTGGGAGCATAAGCAACCTCTAATTCAAAGCTTAGCCCTAGCAGTACATTTATGGCTAATATCAAGTACAGCATAACCTGTTTCTCATTAATTTAATGTATGACACATATTAATGGCAATTATTAAGTACACCAATTTAACCTTAAATAGGAAACAAAGCACTGTAGAATAGTTATAAATATATATTGCTGTAATATATCATAGAAAATAAGTCCCCACCACACCACTATTCAAGAAACTATGATCATTTTAGTAAAGCAATTTGCCAAGGTTGAGGTAACACACAGCATCAGACCAGCGTACGTTAAATGCAATACAAGGATTTTTCTCCTATATACTAATCCCAGGGAGTCAAACAATTCTATTAATTAGTTAATAATTACCATACAAACCTATCCACACACATGTTGAAAGACTATCCTGTAAAGTATAGCACAATCATCATCTAAAATAGAATATATTGCCTTGACCTTTGCAAATGGTCAACACAATCCATCTCAATATAGTCAGTTGCATTTATTGTGGAATCCAGCATCTTTTATCACAGCCAGACAACATCTATTGTGTAGCCCTATTGAAGTAAGCCTGGAATCTCTTGTTTTTTTTGTAAATCTTTAATTTGATCCTTTCTCAAGATGCGCCACAATAATTCTAGTGATCATTTTAGGAGGTTCTCTAATCTCCCAACCTTAGTCAGCCTGTGTGGTTATTGTTTGAGTGTTTAGCATCACCAATAGGTCATTTCTGGACAGGAAAACACAGCAAACAAAGTAAGTCTTAGAAAAAGTGGAATTCAATAAATGCACACTGAGTTAATTAGAGAGATTGCTGACTTGAGCAATACTAATAATAATGTAAATAACGATTAGACCTATGCAAACTATGGGTGTGCCAGGTTTAAAACAAATACAGGAAGGTTTGAGAAATGATGCAAAGAATGTATTTTCAAGAAACAATTAAGGAAACAAAATGAGAGTATAACGATGTTTTATCAACAATACACTGCAAAGGGTTTCTATCTTATTTTTTTAGCTTTAAATGTATTCAGACTAATATCAATTTGTGGCCTTATTTAAGAAAGACCAAATTGTCAGCATAAAAGGGGTGAGTTCAAATTTATTTGCCAATTCCCCATATTTGAGTATTCATCAAACTCGAAAGTGTGACAAATTCAGGAGCAGTTCGACAGCTTACATAAGTCATGGACTTACAGATCATTTCAGACCATTTTGAATGCGTGTGCACAGGTAATTTGCCCCATTGGGTTTTAGCTGGGGTGAGTCATGCACACTGTAATAGTTAAAATACTGAAGCAAAGATACACTTGAATTGATGAAATGTAATACCATACAGGAGGTAAGGAGGAACTGGAATAACTGAGATGTAGGGACATTCCAGCACAGAACTTAATGTACAGGGAAGTCAGAGTCAAATGTAAAGGCATTAATATAGCCAGCAACACAAAATGTCATGTGATGAGAAAATAACTCATGTGATGATAGCATAGTGTCAGACTGCATATGGGATATTATGTTTCATTTTTGGCACCAATGAACAAAAAAAAAAGACAAACTAGAACTTGAGCAGGTTTAAAGAAGGGCAACTAGAATAGCAGACTACAGTACACAGAAAGTTATATAAATATTCAAAGGTCAGTTGATGACCACACATTTGTATGGTTCCAGAAGAATGCCAGATAAGAGATAGAGGTTGAATGTGGTCAAGAAGGTACGTGGTTAGTTGGTAAGAGATTAGGAGTGCAGACCACTCACTCATCCTCTGTTACAGAGACAATGTTATATAAGGTGTTAATAGGAACAGGTAGAGTTTGGGATGTGTGTTGATGAGTGTGTAATATTATTTTTGCTTGAGTATGTCAATTTTGTCCTTAAGGTAAATTGCAAGGTCAGGGTTCCTGACAGAGATTTTTACTATGGGGCTAAAGTACTAGTTGAAAGTTGAAAACACTTGTTTGAGGTTAGTGTACAAAGTGAAATGTATGTTGGAATATCTTAGGGTATAGCTGTGTAAGAAAGGGTGAATCTATTATGAAGGATCTTTAGATAAAGCCTATTTTGTTGGTATAGCTGATGTTGTATGTGATGCAGTTAATGAAATATGGATAAGAGTATATTGTTGTAGTTAGTGGTAGCCAAGCAATAGAAGATATTTGGGATTGTGGAGAAGTAGAGAATGCTAATGTTCTTTAGGTCTTGGCACAATGGTTGGTTCTACAGAAAGGTAGCATGAGGAATAGAGTGGCTGAAAATAAGCAGATTGTGATTGTAGAGGTGAAAAGGGGAGTTGCCAAGTTAGATGAGTGAAAATAAACAAAAATCATGAACTTCCTACGGTAGTAATAATGGGGATTCATTTCATTGTAATAGACTGAGGCAGGATGTAAGAGTGAAAGCTTGCTTGCACTGGAGAAGAGCAGTGTATCACCGTATTTTTTTAAAAATTCCCCCAGGATGAGCAGTAGTTGGCCCTTAGAAAAGTGATGCAGAAACTGGAGAAATGGCAGATTATCTAATACAAAGAGAAAGCGGGCTAAGGAGGCCTCTTAAGGGGAATTCAAAGGAAAAAAATTAAGAAGGAACAGGGTGTATGGTTTGGTACGTACAGTATGGGGAAAGCGGTATAATTACCATATTTGGTAAGGTCAAATCTACATATTCATGGCAGTACACCTTGGGCAAGTTGTCACTTATACACGTAATACATGCCCAAAACATTGTCACATCCACTGCAAATAGATATGAAGTGGTGCATAAGTGCAGCTGCTGATTGACTGGATGAGAAATTACCACATTGTAGGTAATACTGACTTCTGAAGAATCCACAGAGTAGGCTGTTTGAGCAGAGACAGTGATCTGGGAGCCTTAGAATCTGCACAAAGGAGAAAGAACATGTCAACATCAGGGAAATGGTTGTAACTTCAAGTTTGGATAACAGGAACAGCTTTTATGTATTACTTGGAATTAAATGATTTCTGACTTGTGATTATTATGGAGGCACAGTTGGACTTAAAACCAGTATTGGGTTTGGGTTATAATGGCTTGTTTATGAATCTTCTTGTGTGCATTTTGCCACACCCATTTTTTTGCATGTGTCAACTGCAAAAAAATAGAAGGGAACAGCCTTCCCCAAGCCCTCATTCATTTGCCAGCACCATGTCAAGCATTTCATGAAATAAGGATTCTGGAGCATGAAGATGACAGTTACATTTTTCCCTCTGAGCTAAGGTAAGTTTAACAGGAAGTTAATCACTTGGTATTTTTAGAATCCAGCTAGTGCAAATGACAGTAGATATAACAGCAAGATACTGTGCTGTCTTCGGCATGCCTGCCTAATGAAATATTACTGCATCTAGTAAAAAGCTAACTAAATGAACATCTGCTACTCTTACAAAATGACAAAAGCAGTAACCCTGACAAATGTACAAGTAAATAAAACCATTCTGTGCTGTAATGCTATAACTGCTCTAAAATACACCACATTGAGATCAGTTTCCAAGCAAGATGCACGCTCACTTTTCTGATTTGTACTTGATGTGGAAGAGAGGGATTTGCTTCAGATCTCTGGAAACGGTCTGCTTTCTTTCCTGTATATGTTATAACCACATTAAAGGCTATTTTAAAAATAAAGTTTCCTTTGTTGTCGTTTACTACTAAAACTTCTTTGGGTCCATTTTTACATTAAAGCAGAACTGAAGCTAAAATATAAAAAAAATGTATTAAATACATATCTCACAGTAAGTTGAATCGTTGCAGTCACAGCTTGAACTGTGCTGTATTTTCACTGCACTGAGGGAGACATCTCACCGCACTTCCCACACAGGATTCAGCCCTGAAGCTCTGCCCACTTGTTGAATCAACATTGTAAAACACTTAAAACATCATCACATCCTTTGCCGGGCCAATGAGAATGCTCCACTCAATGGCAAAAAATAACAAAAAAACGCAAAGAACGTGATGATGTATGAGGTCTTATGGCAGAGCTTTTATAGCTTTAGTTCTTCTTTAACACCACTTGATATAGTTTCCCTTTAGTTTAGTTTTGTAATAATTCACCTTATGCAGAAAGCTTGTTATACTAGACTACACATGATCCATCTCTAGGTCACAGATGATAGGTTAAAATTATCATTGGAGGCTGACATCTTTAAAATCTTCCAGTTTCCTGTCTTTAGTCAATGGATTGGCACAAGCTCCCTGTGCAGTTTTTATGGACTGAGGTAAAATGGACTAATTAGAAATCCAGGTCAGTGCTGTCAAGAAAATCCAACATTTAACTCTGTTAAGTAAGGGATTGAGCACACTGTGTTTGGTTCCCTTCTAATTTCTACTGAAACATAGATCAAGAAAATTAAACGGACATCTATAATTCATAATTTCTATTTCATCTATTTCGATGGAAATACATATTAACATGTCCCATGCTGCAGGGATGTATGCTAATAAGCTGTGATGGATACTGCTAATTTGTTGTGCTTAATATACAACCATGCAATGTTCCTTTCATTTACAATGGAGTATCTTTGCAAATATCCAAATGTTATGGTAAACTGAGTAAATGGAGTTTTTATCTGGGGTGCCATACCTAACCATCATTACACAGGATGCTTCATATAGAACGGTGATTATTTAAAAGTCCGGTCACTTATTTTTATGATTTCTCAATTGAAAGAAGAACGTGGGGATGGGGTGGACAAACTCCCCCTGATTTTTTTAATTAAAAAGGTGAGCTAATAATAATGTTCACTGATTTTCCATTGCACTTGATAGCAACTAATACATTGTATATGTATGTATATTTTTATTTATAAAGCACGACTAGGTTAGGCAGCGCTGTACAATCCAACAATACAGTTATAATGCACACATGGGAAAGTACATAACTAGGAACAAAGGAAGTAAATCACAAGCATACAATCAAAAATATACATCACTCTAAGTGCTAGGCCATGACTGAAACAAGAGGATGGAGATCTCTACCCCATAGAGCTTACAATCTAAATAGGAGGAAGACTTGCATAAACAGGATGGTAACAAGTGCAGTAACATAAATTGCCAGATCATTAGGCTATACAGTAAGTACTATTGTAAAGAATAGAAAATAGAATAATTAGCTGATTAAGGATAAAATATAGACATGAAAACCAGTGCTAGTGCTCCAAGAGGTAAGATTTCAGTTTAGTTTTGAAAATATTGATGGATTGCTCTTGGTGGAGCTAGAGGGGTCTTAGTGAATGGTTCATGAAGATGATTGACTTGTGAAGAATAGAATTAGGTGTATATGGGCACATAAGGGATTAGCATTCACTAGTGTAGACTTGTAGCATTAAATACTTTGTGTGCTAGTGATACTGGATCCACTTCCTCATGGCTCCTGAGTGGGAAGTCTAGTCTGTATTCAAGACACTATCACACAGTAGATGCTGCCAGTTAATATAGCTTGCAAGTAGTGATGTTCTATGCAAGTGTATTGCTACCATACCAACAACAGGTTTTCCTTACCTGCTTAATTTAAATGTGCGATTGTAGGTGTCCTGATCCCCTGACTATATCATCAATGCTTGCTTGCCCCATTGTGTTCCCTGCCCAGGCAGTATGTATAGCAGCCACAGGTGATGGGGGTGCAAGAATTGCTGGATTGATATATTGCGAGTTACGCTGCTGAGTCCCACCCATCACATTTTGCATGAATCAGAAAGGAATCTGTCTAGCCACCTGCAAGCACACAAAGAATAAGAAAGTGTTGTAATATTTATTTGTACCAGGCTCAGGTAATCAAAGTTGTAGTGATCAGATTTTCCAGGATGCAGAATATGTTAAAGATGAAGGTTTTATTAACATAATCAAACAACACACACATCAGTCCTTTTGTGTCTGGCTGCTTACTATACAAAGGCTGCCATCTAGTGATCATATCACCAGGTGATCCTGTTTATAGCAGTAGTATAAAATATTACTTAACACCAAATTAAAGGAACACACATAAACCTACTTCCACAGATTATAAACACTACAAATGTTAATGATTATGAAGGCAAAACGTCACTAAGGCAGGCAACAAGCAGTGTTTAGCAATGACAATGTGATACAAGCACTGTATGCCTTCCAGTATTTGTCCATAAATGTTTGACTATTCAAGTCTGTTCCAAAGCAATGACTATAAAATCCAAATAGGTATTATTTAGAAAGGTGTAGGGTGAACACAAGTAAAACAGCACAAAGTAAAGAAAGCAACTTTATGCATTTGCATTGTTGCTTTTTCACTTGACTGTTTTATAGGATTTGTTTGGTGTGGGTGTGGTCATGAAAAGTGGGCATGGCCATTTTTTCAGCAGTGTAATAAGTGACCCCAGAATCTCCCTCCCAACCATGAAACCCACCCAAATAAAAAATTCTACAATGCCCTCGCTTTTGGATCCAAATAATCTCTAACGGAAGCTGAAAAACAAGTTGCTATAAATGGAAAGTATTCTTTTTGTGACAAGATCTTATATCTTTAAGCAGAATTCCTGGCTTGGGATCGTTTGGTGTTTGTTTTCCTCTATTATGTTGCAGTCATATTTATCTGTTAAGTAAACAAAAATAGTTTTATATAAAACTGTCGATAATACATATTCATGAAGTGTCTCAGAAAGGCCTAATTGATAAAAGATGGCTGCAACTACCAATTATACAAACAACACAAAACAATACAAATAAAAAAACCCAGGAATTTAACTTCCAAGATGACATTTTTCCAAGTACTGCAGAGGAATACTGTCAACTAGATATTTTAATTTTCTGGTTCAAATGTCCCTTTATTTCTAACGCTGAAACTTTTATTAAAACCAGTTCATTATTTTTATTATTTATACTTTAGGGGGTCGTAAAAGTAAAGAGGCTGTATTTTCAGATGCGTCTTAATTAATGAAAGGAATTTACGGATGCTTTAGAATGGGATTCATTTAGGCAGATGGGATAAAGAGATTTTAGAATAATAGTAGAGAGCGTGCTTGGAAGTAGCAGACAGCCCTGGCAAACAGAAAACAGCATAGGAAAAGAAGCAATAGATTAAAGGGATGCAAATATCAGTTTACCTAAAAATGAATCCCTTTTTTAGACCACTTTCAAAGAGCAATGTATTGGGCAACCGCTTATAAAAGAACTTGAAAAGATTCAGAAGTGAACAACAAATGGATGTTTGGATTACAGTATATATGTGTTTATAAAGTGATTCTAGCTTCAGCAGCACCAAACAATTTATCAATACAGTTATAATACAGACATGGGAGAAGTGCTCAGTATAATACAAGTGAATTAAATTACAAGCATAGAATCGTATAAACACAATGAAAGAGATAAGAATGTAAAGGTTCCTTTCTGGTAAAGCTTACGATCTAAATGCAAGGGAGACTTACATACACAAATAGCAGTGTTATATGTGTGGTAAAGAAACGTGCCAATAAGCAGATACAAATATTAGGTATAAAATAAGTATATGAAAATATGAAAACTAATCATAGTGCTCCCAAAGGTAGTGTAGACGGTAGGAAGTCTAGAGAAATTGGATTTTTTTTTACCATAACAGGTACCAGATATTTACCTGTAGAATGATTTCACTAATGACCTTTTCTTTGCTGCAGTGACCAGTGAAAGCTTAAGGAGATTTCTTTATTGTAAAAACAGTAAAACTATGATTAGTTTTAAGGTTAGCTTTAAAATGTATTAAATGAGTTTCTAGTAGGAAGATATATTTTTAGAAATGATAATTAATGGGATGAGTAATCTAATTACTAAAAGTGGAATCAGTGAGGAATTCTCATCCATTGGAAGACTAAACTAACAAATGAACTGTTTTTTTTCCATCCTCTGGATCAACAAGAAGAGGGTTTTGCTAGAGCTGTAAGCAGGGGAGGGCTATATTTCTGAATTTTTGTTTATCTCATGTTTAGTTCTGTGGAATAGAATGTTGAATTTTTTAAAAAAGGACAACTATATTCAAGAAACCCTTCTAATTATGGCTGTAGATTTTTCTAATGCTATGAAAGCGTCTTATTAGAAAAATGTTATCAGTTACAGAAGTAGGCATTTAAAACTGCATTATATATAACAGTCAAAACCAAAGGTTTGTACTGTTTGGGGTACTGCGCCCTTAAATAT
>WMED01016799.1:0-13188 GCA_019650415.1 Pipa parva | reverse complement strand
GGGGGCACCTAGGGTGCCAATAGAGCCAGAGCCGGCTTTGCCTGTATGTTTGGGTGAATAAAACAAACATGGTAGCAATTTTACATCACTCCAACCAACATGGAGCTACATTTCCATATATATGTAAATATATATATATATATATATATATATACAGTACAGTATATTATAATCACCTGTACAATTAAAGTTGTCTTCAATAATACAGGAAGAACATTGGTGCTAGGAAGAAATTAAAAGATAGTTATGAAAATTTCTGCAACAAAATTTCAATAGAAAATACAAGGTTCAGTGTTTCAGTAGATGGTAACACGAAGTTAGTTATCATTAAAAGAACAGTAACACCAAAAATTGAAAATGCCTTGATTGTACTGTCTTCAATATATGTTTCCAAAATGTCTAAATTGAATATAGAAAGAAAGATATTTAGCAATTCAGTTTTACAAATTGCACACAATTGCACATTTCCTGTATATGCTTTTTGTAAAGCACCATTGAAATCAATGGAACTGAGTAAGGTCTGTTTAACAACATGGCTGCTATCAGTAAAGATAAGAACACAGAGAAAGCAGTAAAAGTCCTGAACCTAACTTCAAAGATAACATTTTTACAAGTGTTGAATTTGACTAACTGCCATGTCCACCCAAACATGAATTTTGTTTTTTTTTTTGTGTTACTGGTCCTTAAAGTAAAGCAGAAAACCTGTGCTCAGACTCAAAAGATATTCCTCTAACAATGTGGCAATGTCTCCTTCAGCTGCATTGTATCAAATCTTTTATTGAATAACATTTTCTTAAGCACCTTAGAGAACTTAGGAATTATAACATGCATTATAACAAGCTTCAGCAGCTATCAAAGAGACTGTGAAAATGCACTTATATAATATAGAGGCTTCTATAACAAAGAAATATTTCGCACTAAAGAGCATTTTTTAGAAAGGTGACGTTTTTATTAAGTTATTTGTGTCTTTGCATGTTTGTGTATATGTGCACAGTTTCAGTTTGTTATTGTTTTACCAGTATTGTGGATATGCTGGAATGATTAGATAAACCAACAGACCAGTAATATGGCTATGTAGCAGAATCACATTTTTGTTTCTTTGTAATCTTTTCAGGAACAAGCATGTCATTTGTTTTGTATCTCCTGTCTGGTAATCAGTTAACTCTATTATTCTTTTTTGAATTGGAATCTCAAACAATAGGCCCTTTAGTAAAGTTTAAATTGGAATTTCTGCAGACCTGGTTTCTGGCCATAGGCATTTATGTAGTGCCCATTCTGCTCTCTCAAACTACACATCAGATTAGGAAAATTGTTGGCAAGATTTTTGTAGAAGTAAGTGAAAGGAGAAATAATCAGATGCGTCAGCCTGTTTCCTTTCTGTGTAGGTGTCTGTCGCGGCTGCCATCTTGGCATTCTGGTCGCACCTGTTTGCAGCGTTTGGTGCATATCCTTTTCAAGGCTCCAGTGTGTATTGGCGTCAGATCCAGTCGTGATGACGGCATTGGGTCACGGATGCATTCACACAAGGTGCCTATTTAAGCTAAGTTAACCTCAGCAATGGTGCCCAATTATAAGACTCCTATGGTGCTCCTTTGTGTGTTTTTTCAGTCTCCAGTTCCTATTTATGACTTTGGCCTGTCCCTTATTCCTGATTGTCTGCAGCCTGCCCTGATCCTAGCTTTGTACTTTGACCTTGTTTACTTGCTGCATGCCCTGACTCTAACCTGTTACCTGACAACTGTTACTCTTTCCACTACTGTACCACATTCCTGGACTACAGCCTTAAGGGCCATGACGTGAGTATTGCACTGCAGCTAAGACCTAACCTCCTTTGTGGGGGCTCTAGGTGAAAACCGGGATTACCTTAGACTCCGCACCTTAGGGTCTGTACACAACCTAAATTGTTCAGTGACCTGCTGCTACCTCCTTGTCCTCACTGGCTTCCAGCCTCAGCCTGACAGTAAGTCCGTGTCATCCAAAAAAATACCTAATATCTGATTTGGTCAGTCTTCCCAATACTAAATAAGATAACCAGTTATGTTTTCACTTATAAATCTGTACAATTGTAAAACAGACTATTTTTATCAATAATGTTGTTTTCAGCTATTTACAAAGCTATTCACAGCAAATTTTATCACCAAAAACTGTTTTCTTGCTTCAGGCTGGTATAAACCATTATTCCAAATAGACACAAATTCAGAGTTCTACACGACTATTTGGACCTCTCAGAATGTAGACTAAGGTCAACTCAAAATTTCCTTAAGCTATTGCTCTCTCCTGATAAGATGAATTTATTGTCTAATAAAATATCTCCTTTAGACTTACTTCATTCAATTTGCAAAGAAAGCAGAAGACAGCAATTTCATAGAACATTAAGAACACCAGACCTACTTAAAATATTAAATCATACCTCATTTTGAAAGCTCACAAACTCTTTAAAATGAATGTGCTGTATTGTACATTGAATGTGATAACTTAGGACACAGGTCATCTATTCAGATGTTTTAGAAAATCAGTTTATACAACAAAATGTATTTTTGTTTCTTTACCTAAGACTTCAAGTAATAGAGTTTCTAATTTAGTAACATTCCTACAGATAAGTAAGGTCCCTAAATACATACAGTATCAGTCCCACTCTCTTTTAATATTAACAATAGTTTAGAAAACAACCTAGCATAGCAAATTCACATGCAAAACAGTGAGAATAGCAAAAATTCAAAGCAGGATTTATTTAATGATGCATATGAAATGACTCTGCATATTTCTAAGCATTCTGTAAATGAACAAGAAACAGCAGAGTTGGCTTTTTATCATGTAGCAGAAACTTTATTATAACTTAATATATATATATATATATATATATATATATATATATATGCTTGAAACCACATTTTTCTATTGATTTCACATATTTAAAAGTCTATGTAAAGCAGCTTTTACCACCCAATGTCGGACTGGCTTGGGAAGGGAAGACCTCCCAGTAGTCCAACCCCATTCCAGTCCAACACTGTTATCATTCAAAAGTGTTTGCTTGCTTCAGGCAGGTGTAAACCATTATTCCCTATGGAACTGGTTCTGTAACAATGTAGTTATAAGCATTTAGACTATACACCTAATTCATCATACATTGTTCTGACATTTATGTATTGCATCTGATTTTTAGCACCTTTTTACATCTGTTTGTTAACACTTGTTGTTAAATTGCCCTGTACAGTTTTTTGGCCAATACTTTTGGTTTTTGACTTTCTAGCTTTTTTTCAAACAAAATTTCACTGAAAACTGTTATTCTCAACTTCCCAATTTCAAAACCCACAACAAAGTTTTCAAACAGACAAAATCTGCAACACAAAAACAAAGCAAAAAAATATAAAAAGCAGCAAAGTGGTTAAGCAATAAAAAACAGCCATATAGCAGAGCAGTGAAACCCCAGGGCTTAGAGTCCTGGCTACACACACTGTGGTTACTTTGGGCTCCTGTAATTTAGAACACTTAGTTCTTCTAGTTTGTATTATTCAGTCACATGCACAGATGTATGCTGATGGCACAGATGTATGCTGATGGCACAGATGTATGCTGATGGCACAGATGTATGCTGATGGCACAGATGTATGCTGATGGCACAGATGTATGCTGATGGCACAGATGTATGCTGATGGCACAGATGTATGCTGATGTGTTTAAAAGGTGTAGGCAGGCATTGAAATAATTAGTGATTAAAAGTTAATTGTTAAATATCATTAATAAAAGCTGCGGCTTTTTTATACCCAACTCTCTTGTGGGTGGTGTCTTATTTATTTAGATAATCTTGTTATTAGTGGGTGTGATATAACTGTGAAAATGATGGTGCGCACTACAGGTGTCAATGAAATATTCAGCATGGTTTTTTCATGCAGAAAACTAGGGTGGGTATTTACCAAGAACATTTCAACCTTTTTCAATAAGTTTCACACTTTTGTTGTTTTAGTTTCTCTGTACTTTTTGATTTCCTGATGTATAAAGGATCAATACAAATTTTTCCCCATCAAAATATATCATTATCGATACAGTTGAAAGTGGAACACTTTGCAGTGTTTTTCTATTAGTTTGATCAATATCCTTTTTCGAGGGGAAAACTTTCTGCAATGTGGCTAAATGACAAGATCTCCCAGGGAATATGGGTGGGTAAACCAGCCTAAAGCAGGAAAACACTACTGGTTAATAACATTTCTTTAAACAGCTTAGTAAATAGGTGAAAACAGTGATATCATTAACAATAGGCTGTTTTGCCAGCATTAACTAGTCAAAACAAGTTTCGACTGTAATATGTTTAATGTTTAAAACTTTGCCACAACCTTTTAGAGAAAACAAACTACAGAAGCCTCTAGGAAATATGATAAAATACAACATATAGTTAACTTTCAGTGAACTTTAGAATGGAGGAAGCAATCCCACAGGTATCACTTTAAGTGTCCCTTTAAATGAGAGTCCTGAAGGTGAAAGGTCTCTGAAGTGCAGTAATGGAGGAGAAAGAATATGTCTTTGCACAGAAAGTCAACTATATGTTTTATTGTAATTCTTCCACTGGAGAGAGGTTGTTTTTATGACTAAGCTCACTTTATTATAAAGCACATACTAGTTTTTTTTCAGTATCCTAGAGTACTCATGAAATAGTTCAACAGATCTTCATTTTTATTACTCAGCATACAAATATGATGGATTTTTTATTAGTCCAATGTAATGAGGCATTTCCATAGGGGAAATCAGACTAGAAGCTATTTTCATTACAAGTATTGCATTTTACATGATATTTTTTACAGATCTGGATACATCTATCAATAATGCATTGTGTCTTTCTTTATTTCTAGGACAATTGGAAGCAGTGGCTTCTGATTAAAAAACATGTAGGTTTTGATTCGCTCTGAATATATGTTTAAAAAAATCACTCATCTAAACACATACTAACATCAGATACAATATTGATGTTGGATGCTACAGAGAATAGAATGTCAAACAAATCATATGACACTGAAATGAAATCACAATCTGCATTATTCATGACTCTCTGCGACTTTCTCATGTCTACGTAATATTGCATTTCTAGGAAAATGATAAAGTGGATCTGTCGACTTGGGAGGTAAACTAATTGAAGAAAGCGTGGCACCATCTGAGCTGATCAAATCCAAGTGATCCATTCATGATAAATAATTAAACAAGCAAGGTTCCTGTATTCCTCTATTGCTCCTCTGGTCTCTAAATAGGAAGAATGTTGACATTGCAGCTTCTTTAATGAGGGCACTGACATTGTTGCCTAAAATGAAAAAAAAACAAAAAAAAAACTTGATAATGTGAAACTCTAACTCATGGGAGTTGGGTGTATGAAGAAACCAGCAATCTAAGCCAGATCAGTAGATCTATAGAACAGGTAGTGAAGTAATGAGCAGGAATTGGGCTGAACTTTCTATACAAGTGGTAATATTTAAAATAAGATTGGACTGCGGAGCATTGAAAATACATTTGTAGGCATTTTGCCCTGCAAAGCTACAGTGGGTAGAACTACACATGTAGTGGAAGGAATAGCCCGAATAGCAGTGACCCTAGGGGATCTAAGGACCTCCTTCCAAGCCCTTTGAACCAAATGAGGAAGATAAAAGGTGGTTTGTCTTTCATTTTAATGAAAAATTGTGTAACTTCCGTTATAAATTAGACTACTCAGAAATACAAAAGGTTTAAACCAAGGTATTTCACAGCAGGAAAATTAGATTAAAGCTTTGGTGGAAGGCAATTGTGGATACAATCTGGGTTCCTATTTGGCAAATATCTGCAGACCTTTGGTGATAGCCTTTGTCTAGCAACTGGGTATCCATAATAGAGATGCTTATTCTTCACCAGAATTTATGCTACCCGTTTACCAATTCTTTTTGGGCAGAGCTAGGCTCTGGCCTCATCTAATCCTCATCCAACTTATGTACAAAAGCTACTCTAATTTACTAGCTAGCTAGGACCATGAAGTATATTATTTAGTCAAGAAACTCCAGACCTTTAGACTGTGGGTATCTTGCCAACAGACATATAATATTTCACTAGAATCTATAAGGGCACTCTGGCCCTTGAGTGTACACCTAGTAACCCCAGTAACTCTCCTACACCCACCACGTAACTTTTTTTGCATGCCTCTCCCAGAATCCTTGTCTACTCCTAAAATAAATTGGGCCATCTGACCTAATGACTCCTAAGTCCTACAGTAAATTCTTTCCGTGGAACTGCATTTAAACTTTTCTTAAGTTATCCTAAACCATTAAGTTGATATAATGCAGAAATAACACTAACACAAAATGTTGAATCACAATGCCAGCTCTGTTACATCTGTATCCTGAGAACATCTTATTATGGTCGTTGATTGAACCTGGTTATAAAATTCTAAGATGAAGATATGTACTCTTACAGTTATACAATACTATACAGAGTTGCGTAACTTAGTGGTGCTTTATAAATAATATTATACATAAATACTTATGCTGAGCAATCTTTAATTATATATATTTCACTGATTTTAGCTCAGTGGTATACTGGTAGGCATGTGTTCATTAAGAAGACATTATCATTATGCTTACTGCTTGAAAGAAATCAGAATTATACAACAAACAATAAAACATTAAGCATAACTAGAATGATTCACCAACAAAGGCAATTGTTTACAGAGGTCTAATAACCCAAACAACCTTTTAACCTATAGCAACCAATCAGCAGTTAGAATTCTCTGGTATAAGAAAGCAAGAATAATAAAAGACAACTGATTGATTGCTATAGGTTATTAGACATCTGTAAAGTTTTTCCCTGCTGATGAATTCCCTTTAACATTTGTGGCATATGTAAAAATGGTTTCCCACCCCTCATGGCTACCGCTACAGGTTAATGGATTTTATTTTGCTTCACACCTTGCTTGTCAGGTACTCTGTGATTTTAGTTATTGGTTTCAGTTTCTGAGCCATGGTAGCCCAGGGGAACTATGACCACTTTTAATTTTTGTTGGGATTGCTGGCTGTCACTTTATAGGTTAAACACTCACTGGTCTCGCACATCCAAAGGTTTTATTTCCGAGCTCTTCTTATCCTTCTCAACAGGGCATATTCTCTTTGGGAAACATTTAAGTCACAGAGTTTCCAGTCTCTTTATATTGCCTAGGCTGCTTAGGTCTGTTCCAGACGCATCCAAACCTCCACAGCTCTGGCAATAGTACAATGCTGGTCTTGTATGGAACCTTCCTTGAGGGTCAAGACCTTTGCAGAAAAGATTTTACTAGTCTAATAAAAGGAATTTCAGCAAATGTAAAGGTTATTGCAATATTTTTTTGTTCATCCATTAATATAATCCACATATTAATTAGAGATTAGATAGTAAAATGAAATGTAGCTTTCTTGCTTGCTTACAACTACAACCAGGATGCACGACCATATATTTATTTATACTGAACTCATCCATCCAGTCTACCATTACATAATAATGCTTCTGTAAATATTTGTACATAATATTCATGTCCACATTAAATACATATTTTACTAAGGTGAACAGTAACTTTTGTGTCATCCTTTCTCCTGTAGTTTTTAAATATTCTTCTATTTGTTAATACACCTTTCTATACTGTAATTTATATGATTTTATTGACATTATTGGTTCTATACTTCCTTTTGAGTTCTTTAATCTATAACACATAATCAGAGCTGACCTTAGGTTATAGTACTCTGCACAAAAGTGAATAACCAAACACTTTAATATGCAATCCCTCACCATCACCCATCGCAAACACCCATTTTCACACATACCAATGTTAAAATATATACAGAAGTCTAAGTAAATGAAAAGGACCTCATCAGGTACAATAAAGATCACATTGCCCCAAAGATTCGTCCTGAGTACTAGGAGCTATTTCTTCAGCCCTATCATTATTTCTTATATAAACATTTTTGGCCATTTTGATTATCAGTTGAATTAAAGGAACCACCTTTATCAATGGAAATGGGAAAAAACTTATAAAAAAAAAGGCTGATCTTAAATGTTTCCATCCTTTGAAAAAGTTTGCAGCCGAATGTATTTACCAACAGGAGGTTAGATTTTTTTATATAAAATATTTTGGCAGCTATACTTATACAGGCTGTTAGCTAAAATGATACGGTATGCTTTCTCATTAAGAAAATGTCTTTTTCATAATAATGTTTCTTTTTCATCTCAATGTAAGATGATCTGGAATACTCATGATATATGTATATGGGTTCATTATTCATTGAACAAATGTTATAAAATGAGGCCTTGAGAGGCAAAGAAAGTCAATTAGACTGTAATAAAAATGTTGCAAATGAAAAAAAAATTGAAATTGGAGATAGAAAATTACTTTAAAGAACTGTAAGTCACTGCAAAGACAAGAGAGTATATGGGAAGCACATGGTAAAACTTAGAAAAGCTGCTTTAATAAGTACAACGGAGTGCCTATTTTAGATCAGTTACTTGCATTCTAATTAAAGGGGAGCTAAAGCCACCATGATAAATGCCAGCCACTAGTCTGTGACTTTATCCTCCTTTTAATATTATTTTTCTAATCCTTCAGGACTAAAAATAAATAAATTTCTAACAAAAACTACGTGCTTTGTCTGCAAAACCCAAAATAATGCCCCATTAACAGGTCATGGCAAGCAAGTTATGCAAAATATGTAGAAGTTCCCTTTCATTTTGAAGAGACTAATTTGCATACATTTCCCAGAAATCATTTACTTAATTCTCCCTTCCTGTTCAGATAGTCTCCTCATCTTGAATAAACATTTCAGTGAATCATTTTTATATTCAGGTCGAGGCTGTATCCTTGACCCTATATTATAAATTTCCTCTCTCTCTACAAAATATACTAGTATAAAACTTTTTTTTTTTGTCCACAAGGTTCTTGTAAATAACAAGAAACAAATATATAAGCAACAACTTTTTTTTTTTTGGTAATCTGGATGTGTCTCTTTATCGCTTTTGATCCTTACGTAGTTTATTTATTTTTGCAAATATTTTGAATACTGTGTGAGTTGTAAAAGAAACAAAAAGAACAATGCCAGTGTGATTTGGATAAGTCTGGTTACTTTATCTTGTGCTACAATTTTCAACGTCTTGGAAATGTTATTATTTTTTTTACTGAATGCTCAGATATATGCACTTTACTATCACACAATAAGTCTGTATCCTAAAGCTATTGAATTAAAAAATGCTCAATCACCATCTATCAGCTTCCAGTCAGAATACCCTAGAGCAGGTTTGGGGATATATGAATCATCCAATCCCCTAACACCCTGTATTTCTAATGGTGTTTCTTTTTTGTCATAGATCTGAGGTTCTTTTGATACATTAATATAAAGATGACTCATCTTTTTAGTGGAACAAATTGGCAAAGATTCCAAATGCAAATGCTCTGAAATAAAAAAATATAAAAGAATCTGTGTATTTTGACTGAAGTTTGACTCACATACAAATTACTTAGAAAGCAGTTTCAAGTTTAAGACTCCAAATAATTCATGTAAGTCATTCCTTAACCTTCCTTCAGCTTAATAGTCTATAATTATTCTACCTTTATATTTAGAGATATTTTGTGTTGGCTCATTAACATTTATGAGAAAGCCAGTCTTAAGACTGGATTTGTGTTTCTCTACTTTGTATAAATATACCAGTGAGTTATAGTGACTGGTTCACCTAAATCAAAGCATTTCTTCTCTCAGTCAAAATAAAAAAAACGACATCTCTTGCTTTCACTCTAAGATTAGAGACAAGGGCCATACTTACCAAGACCAATTCAACCATATCGATTGAGTTCAAGTTTAAGACTCCAAAGAATTCATGTAAGTCATTCCCTAACCTTCCTTCAGTTCCTTGAAATTGTTTTTGACCAGCTTATTAAATAGGAGAAAACAACAATATCGTTTAAATACAGGCTGTTTCTCCTGAATTTATTAGTCGAAAAGCCAAAAAAAGTTTTCTCCTGGTATACTTATATTGATATACCTAAAAATCACCAATATCAATATTTATTAAGAGTAAGACCCTTCTGACCTTTTGTAATCCCCTTTGGAAAGATCGGCAATGTTGATTAAAAAGAAGGTCCACTGAAAATAATATAAAGTGTAGTGGGATTAACACATCGATATTTATAGATCTTTTTCAACATCAATAAATTTTACATTACATAAATTTATATATATACTTTATGTATTGTAGTAAATCATTCCATTTTATTGTGTGCTTATCACTTTATTATCATTATTCTTTTCCACACAGTCAAACTCCATATAGGTATAATATACACCATGTTAAGACTGTCAGGAATATATACCGTCATCCTTTGGTGGTACGGTGTTTGTGTTGTGGTTGCATAATTCCTTCGCTGTCATGTCATTTCATCGTAGTTGCACCATTCCGTTATGTCAATGCCCGATTATAAGGCTCCTTTTGTTGTCCCTTAGTTTGACTACTTCTGACATTCTGATTATCTGTGTTTGACCTTGGCCTGTTTCTCAGACTTCCATTGCTTTCTGCCTATCCTGACCCTTGCCTCAGACTTTGACTATGTTGTTTGAAGCCTGCTTCGACCTTCTGCTTTGTACCTGGTTTATGCTACTCTGTCTACCCTAATCACCAGTGGACAGCTATCCTAGGTGCCACAACATAGAAGCTTCCTGTAACAAAGCCCATACCTCCTTTTGGGAGTCAAAGGTGAAAATCAGGGGGCTTCTTAGACCCTAGGATTAGCTTGTGCCAAGTCTACTATGATACAGTGTTGCATCCTCTTACTCTGCCCTACCATCAGAGCCTGGATTCTAACAAAGATGATGTGAAGTAGAATACTGAGACAGTATTTATGCTCATGATAACAACCTATGATGTATCTTAAAATGCTCAAGTATGAGCAAACCAAATAAATGAGCTACTTAGAAAATCTGGAAAAAAACAGAAAAAAAATTGCTACTTGACAGTAAGTAAATTAACTGGTCATTTGATTTGATGTATTGGACTGGATTTTTCTCAAATATGTGGCACAACATACTCAATGCAGTCATAAGCATGAAACAAAGATGTGGGCACTTAAACTGAAATGGTCCATTATGTCTAAAAAGGAGAAATGGCACAGTGTAACAAAACTAAATCTGATAGCATTCTCTGATGCATAATTTCCTATGCTTTTATCAAGTCATCAGTACCCAGCACTGATCCAGCTCATTAAGTATTACAGTAATATTTTAAGTGCCCAATTTCTGACATACATAATTAGTACAGAGTTAATAAAACATAAAAATAAAGATGTATCTGGCAGTGCAACATTTGCTCTGGGGACCGTTGAAGATTTAAGCTACAGTCATTGTAACAGTATCTATTTTTTAACTCTAGTCTGTTGCATAGAAATATCCACCGGGAAAATTTGATTGGTCAAAAGGCTTATGTCAGGTTCAAAAGGAATCTATATCAAAGTCAAATGATTTACTTATTTTATACAGAGGAAAAGAAAATGAATTGAGTTTGCCTAATATTTTTCTGTTACATATGTATGAATCTTATTATGAAATATTTTCTGCATTTTGTAGAAAACAACATAACACATTTGCAATTTATTATGCGGAATCTGCACAGCTATTCTCCATTACATCATATTAAGTTCTTATCAATCTCAATGCAATATTTACTCTGAGAAACTCATCTTGTACAGTGGAAGTTTTGGATAAAAAAAAATTTGGTTTATTGAGATATCATATAGTGAATCCTGGAGATGTAATTATATACAGCTCAAACCATGATGATCAGTATTTCAAAAGACTTACACCAAAAAAAAACGTTCTCTCCTTTGGATTGTCATTGTTGTTCTTCAACAGATATTACACAATCTTGTACAACCTTTATATCCAAACTACTCAAATTCATTGATTTGTGTTTGCTTATCATTTTACTGATTGCAAAAAAAATCTAGTACCATTGATTTCAAATACCAACACAAAGCAGAATTATTAAATTGAAAATATCATAATTTCCAGATAGAACACAAAATAAATTTAAAAGCATAGATTGAGTGGACTTATTGTACAAATGCATAGGGGACTGATGCCACCTCGAGCTGATGCATCTTTATAACTGGGCGCATCAAAAATTTGTATAAATGCATGTAGGGCAGGTGTCACCTTGAGCTGATACATCCTTATAACTGGGCACATGGCACAGGTATAATTTGTATAAATGCATAAGGGACTGTACCACCTCGAGCTGTTGCATCTTAATAAAGTGGGCACTTTGTGACTGGGGATATACTCAACACAGATTAGTTGTTGCAATAAAATGTAAAGGTCTCAAAATTGACCAAATTCCAAATTAATTTGTTTGACTCAGAATCAAGCCACAAACCCTCCACTCAGTCATTGCCAGATGAATAAACTATATAATATATTTGTATTATGCAGTTCTCTATCAGGTCAGTCATTTAAGCAGGTGCAGAGTCACTGAAACCTGGCTCTTTTACTTGTTTGTTGCTGGTTTGGCCCATTGACATGGTTTGACCCAGGAGTTTCTGATGTCTGCCTCTCAGCCTTCTCATAGAAAATAATAGTTTACTCCAGGTCAGGTACACTGTTAATGAAATTGCTTTAAAAATTTAAAATCTGAAGGTAACTACATTTTGCAGCAGAAAAAAGTACATTTCCAGGACTTTTCCAAGACACCTTTGGTGCCATAGTGCTCCTTCATCCTTAACAAAGATACTTCAGTCCTAAAGTACACATAGCAACAAACTACACCCCTCACAGTAATGCTCAGTCCTAATCTCAATGCCTCCCACATACAGTCACACGTACACGCAATAATACAGTTAGTTGTGGCAGTTTTGCCAGGCCCCCCCTTTACATTTTCTAAACTGAACTGCTTTCAGGGCAGCTTTTATCACTTTAGTGGAGGCCAAAGAGGAAATTCTCTCCCTCTACCCAACATTTATAACCAGCTAATAATGACAAATGATATTTAGTTTGTTGAGCTTGCTAGATCTTCAGGAGCGGCCACCACCAGGGCATTACTATCTTATATTTTTTTCCATAAGATGAGTACTGGTGGATGATCACATACCCATGACAGGCCACAAATGTGATGCAATATGGCAGGCCTATTCAATTACTTTTTCATCTGGGCCAGATCTGAAAATTATGAGATGCCACT
>WMED01016798.1:0-11791 GCA_019650415.1 Pipa parva | reverse complement strand
CTTGTTGTCTTTAGCATGGTTACTGTTACGATTAATTAGACAGTTGTGTACTTCTTATAATTGGTGTGAATACAATTCCAACCTATCTCCTCACTTGCTCCAGCACTGTTATTTGATAAATATATAACACAACCAAGTGTACACCACTGTGTGTCTATCACAAACTCATTGGTTCAAGTCAAACAATATTACACTAGGTTTTTTTTAATGTTTTTTTTTTGTTTTTGTGTTCAATACTTCCAGTGCATCCTCAATTCGTATTTATACGATCTTCGTCCACTTCTACTCACTAATGCAGTTGGGCAGACTTGCCTTGAAGGACTGCATGCAGGAGGATTAGTTCACCCATTATTCGTTAACAGGTTATGGAATGACTTTTCAGTTTCTAGTTATACATCAATAATACTAGACTACTGGACTAGAAATGTATTCATTGGACTGAGTATTTATTAATTTATTCCTGTGTTGTTATCATTATTTGTTTTTTATTACATTTTTATTACTTTGATACACTTTTAAAAGGTTATTAGAATATTTTTAGGCGCTAAACCTACATTGGATTCTATATCCACTACCATAAAGAAAACAATGAGACTTGGTGAAGTCTGTTTAACAACATGGTTGCTATTGATGAAATTGAAAACAGACAGAAAGGTATAAAACTTATTAATTTAATTTTTCAAAGACAGAATTTTTACAAGTGCTGTATTTCAATAACTAAGATGCCAATCCAAATGGGAGGTTTTTGTTACAGGACCTTTATATCTCAGTGTTCTACGCACAAACAAAATTAAAAAATAGCATTGGTGTTGTAACCCAAAAGCAGCCAATTAGTGATTAGGGGTGTGCGATATGTATCATTCACGATACTATCGCACACGGAGATTAACTGATATTGCAAAACTGCAATATCGGGTAATCGTGTGGAGCTTCCGGGAGGTGGGGTAAAGCAGCCGAGCTCAGCACACTTAGAAAGAAAAGGAGAGAGACTCACCTGCGCAGCCGCATTAACAGCCGATAGCTCATTAAAACGAAGTGAATATTCATGATGAATATTCACTTCGTTTTAATGAGCTATCGGCCGTTAGTGTGGCTGCGCGGGTGAGTCTCCTTTTCTTTCTAAGTGTGCTGAGCTCGGCTGCTTTACCCCACCTCTCAGAAGCTCCACAGGCGCGCACAGGATCAAGCAACAGTGGAAGAACAGGATTATTGGCAGTAATCGTTATCGGGTAAGTAAAAAAAAAAAAATCGCAGTATTTTTTTTTTTATATCGCACACCCCTATTAGCGATACATTTGATCAGCTTACTGCAGTTGTAGTGCATGTTTGGTTACAATGCCAGGGAATTTTCACCATCAACAGTATATACCATTAATAAAAGATTCAGAGAGTCCAAAGCACTGCAGTGTGACAGACATCTTTTCAATTTTGTTTGGGAAATGAGACATTATCAAGGTCAAAGAAGAAAATAATTATCTCAATTGTAATTGCTGCAGTAAGTGCCAAGTGTAGATCATACACTAAGATGTGCAAGTGTTCTTTTAGAGCAACATGTACTGTTAAAGATGCAGCTTAATGGACCAGTGATATCAGAGAAAGAGAAAATGGCATTTGAATTGGCATGGCCATTATTCCTACAGAGTACTTTTAAGTTTAATTCCTTATATTTGTAGTTATATTATTTTGAAATAGTTTTTTAACTTCTGGTTGCAGCCATTTAATAAAAAACCTTGACTAGTCCTTTTGTTTCCAACATAATTTTCAGATAATACATATTCATAAAGAGCCCCGGGAAGTCAAATTTGGCTGCAACCAGCAGAGATAAAGAGAGACATCAAAAAATTTTAAAACAAGAATTTATCTTCAAAGCTGGCATATATAAGAGTACTTAAAGGGGCACTATAGTGCTGATTTAACAGCACATATAAAATTTCTTTATACTAAGCCAATTGCTGACACAAATAGTTAAACTGTTTAGGGAAGAAATAATACTTGCCATTTGTTTCACTGTTTAGCTCTAGTGAGAGCTGACATTTTTTTGTGCAAAAAAAAAAAGCCATTGTTTTTAAATCTGCTCACTTGACAATTTGGTCTACGTGAACAAATAATGTAACAAATCACTGAATGTTATCATGGAATGTCATACTTTTTTGTTTTTTATCATTTTATAAAACTTATTTATATACAATTTTATAAAATTAGGCAGTTTCGAAAAGAAAAGTAATTCCCAAAAATATAAAATTCCATTATATTTCATTTTGAGTAAAGCTAAAAATAAGATAAATAAATAAAAGTGGTGCTCAAATACAGGGTAGTTTGCTGAAAAATTTTATATGCCTCCTTTATCAGTAAAATTTTGCAAGATTTCCCTACCCTACAAGGTGCTAATCATAAGGAATCATATGGAATAAGGAAAAAAGTCTCCATTTATGTAAGATAACAAATCATGGATATCACTCAAGTGCATTCTTATTCAGTTTTTTTAGATTCTTTGTGCTGCATGCTACATTCTGTATACAGTTATTCTTGGCTAGCCATAACACAACATTATGTATTACCACTTATATTACAATTAAAGGAGAACTAAGTGCTCATTAGAATAGGGGTAATTATTTGGGGTATGGGGTGTTAATACACTTTACTGATGTTGCTCTTTTCTCCAGTGCTGACTTATGACACAGTGATGCTCTTTTCTTCAGATCCAGCATTGCAATGCCCTTCTGGTTCCTTCCCTTCTTTTAAACATAACTGATGTGAGCAAGCGCTAAAGCAGTATTAGGTCAGAATACTGACTCTGTACATGCTCTCTCAGTGAGGTTGAAAAGAAGCAGGAAATGAAGAGGATTGCAGCATTGCAATTAAAGAAAAGAAGATTGGCATTAGCATGAAGCAGGAGTCAGTTCTGGATAAAATAGCAGCATATGAAAATATATTAGCTCCCCCCAAGACTAATGAGCCCTTTAGTTCTCCTTTAATGTAATGTCTTATTACATAACATGCCTATAAGTTTTGTACAAGCCTGAGTGATCAGACATGTTATTTATCACTTGGACCAGCACTTTTACATTCCCATTTACCACATCCAATTACTCCCATCAACCTTATTACTCTGCAATATATTACCAAAAAAAGAACATATTCACAACAAAGCAGAAATCTTATTTTAATACCTGATGCAAGGAAATGGCCTACACTGCTTGTCAAACTCTGCAAAAAGCCATTTAAAAATTTAACTATACAAAGCATTTAATTTCATAAAAAGAAAGAAAATTTAGAGGCACATATGTCAGCGTCTGTGATACCTTACAAAACATTAATCTAGAATACAAACGGCATGGTACCTTATCCTGTTCTAGCTGCTCAACTGAATTCTTGGCATCTCTTAGCTGGTTTATCAGTTTAGTCTTCTCGCTAGTGTGAATTTCCTAGAATTCCAAACAGAAACAGTACTTACTCTAAAACTATTGATACAGCTGAATAAACCAAATTTATATAGTGTTAAACGATCCAAAAGAAAACATTTATTTATTAAGTACATCTAAAAAGCATGATATCAAGTGTGCAGATGACCCAACAGCATTAGTTTTGCCTGTGCTTTAAAAATAGTATTTAGGCAATATTTGCATATGTGAGTGCTTTTTAGACTAGGGGTGATGATTTTGCATGTGATGTGCTAAAATACTTACTGGTTGTGCTCTTTATTCCAGTGCTGCCTCCTGCTGCTTTGATTATAAATTTTCTTTTCAAAACATACAGAAAGAAGATTTCTTGCTAGTAAATGTTTTTCTTCCTATCCGTGTTAGTGCAGACTAGATGTCATCACCAGAGGCAAGACAAAACAATGATAAAAATTCCTGCTTCTCCTTTCTTGTGTTTACTTCTACCATTAGATTTAGTGTTAGTAACTAAGTATATAAAGGAATGGAAAAGAAAGAGAGAGAAAATGCTACAAAACAACAATATACTTGATTGTTTAGGCCATATATTTAAAGGCCCTTGAAGTACTGACTAACCTAGCAGAATGCGCTTTAACTTGGGAAGAAATGCATTTATTAGCCCAACTATGCAAAGGATATGGCATCTGCAAGCCATCTGGCTATTGTCCCTTTGTAGAGCTAGAGGTCCTGTCTGGGATATCCAAGGGAAATCAAAATATATCACCTTTGTGTAATAAAAGATTTGGACCTGTCTAAGTACATTTTAAGAGCTCTTACAACATTCAATGGATGAAGGAGTCTTTATGTCATTTTGCGCCTTAGAATATGCATAAAGAAGGAACTATGCCCTCGTGTATGTGAGGGAAGATACAACTCTGGGTAACAAAGCAGTAGTTCATAAACCCAAGTTCTTCTGCCTGGAACACACATCTTAAAGAACACATTGCAAAGTAGTAATGTATACCGAGACTGCAGGGTGAATAGAAAAAAAGTGCAAGAGTAAATGTGTCCCAACTTTTACAGACTGGCATATATATGGTAATAATGGTCGCTGGTGAAAGATTGCCATGACATTCCTGATAGTAGCTAATTAGTATCATGGTTTCTTGACCTAAGGAAGTTAAAATAGACATCTCCTCTTGAGCTAAAAATCTTTCCTTAATCTTTGGGTCTTAAGAAGCAAAGACAGGAAATATGCAAGTAGTCTTGATTGCCTGAAAACAAAAGTAAGTCTGGGCCCAGTAGGGTTGCAGAGGAATATATAGAATTTTATGAAGGTTTTGCTGGCATTCTCCATCTGTGTTAAAATCTAAAAACAGACCAGACCTCTAAAGGATGACATAAGCAATTAGGCTTAGCTCCTGGAACCTGCCTTCTCAGTGTACAGAACAAAGAAAAACTGAATCTAATCGAAGTAGCAAAGGCTAACAGTAAAGAATGGAGAAGCAGACATTTTTATTAATGTGTTGTTCTGCCTCCATTGATGTTGACAATTAATCCTAAGACATCTCCATGGAAATGTAAGGTCACTTTTTTTCCACCAAATACTGCAAAAAACTGGTGACCCTGCTTAACTGAACAGCTTAAAGTGAGGTCATCCCAAAGCTAGTAATATTTAATAATTTTATTTCTTACACATTTTAAACATCAAATGCTTGTCATTAGTGGCCACTGACATGTAGTTTTAATAAAACTTCTATTTAAAAGTACTGTTTTCTACTTTTTCACAAGTCTATTACCTGTATCTAAACAAGCTGTATTAGTGAATACAATATTTTGATTATTATATCAGAATCTGCAACAGTTCTTTCCATTGTAATGATAGGGAGCAGTCGAAAGAACTGCAGGTAAAGAAGGCTTATTCATAATTTAAAAAAAAAAAAAAAAAACTTTAAGGCAGCTATAATTTTTTGATAGTTATATCTCTTTAATAGCTAGAAGCACAGAGCAATTCTGCTTATCGTTGGAGACAATATAACATCTTGTGAATGATGCTTCTTTCTTTGGCACTAATTAAAATCAGAACTTCCACACACAAAACCTACTCACTTGGCATTATGATGATAACTTCTAAATTGGAATATAAAAGGAATGTGTGTATACTAAAAAAATATATAACTTTCTTAATTGACTAGATTTCAACTAATAATTCTTCCGCGCAAAAGTTGCTTTAAACTTCCAATAAAAACAAAAATTCCAAACAGTACTTTTATATTTTCCAGCTCCTGAAGTCTTTCCTCTAATTGGTTTTGCAGAGCTTCCTTTTCACTGCTAAGCTGAGTACATTGTTCCTTGTGTGAGCGAATAATTTTCTTACACCTTTGAAGAAGATTTTCTTGGCGTTTTACTCTTTCCAGGAGTGTATCCAAAGTGTTTGCTTTATTCCCTTCCCCATCTGTTAACATAAAACACAATTAGCATGGACTTATGTCCACTGTTTTTAAAAAAAAGTGGAGATAAAAAGCATGTGAGAGAAAGTGAAAGAGAGCATGCAAGAGAAAATACATAAGAGAATATGAAAGAAAGCAAGAATGAGAGAGGGGGGATAATGAGAGAGAAAGAGAATAATAGAGTGGGAATACATCATAAAAAAAAAGAAAGAGCCAAAACTTTCTTGCAGCATTTAGCAGGTAGAAAACATCCAGTGAGCTGTGCAACACTGAGAAGGAACCTATCCCCTGAAAGCTACAAAGTTATTTTCAGTAGAACAAAAGGCAGACTCTTGTAAAGTAGATCTGAATATGACATTTTTGGCAAGGGGTAACTCTGCTGTGTGAAGCTATAGCCCAGTTTTCTTGATTATGCAACATATGCCATTGGAGTTTGTTGTGCTTGCTAAAAATGATCAGGACTGTCATCAGAAATCACAGTGGCCCCCACTACCTGACAAATGGAGCCCCTGAACATGATTTTACTCCCATTTCCACTGAAAAATTCCCACTTATACTGCTCAGGGTCCCTTTAAGGCATCAGTTCATTGGACAGTTTTATAAAGCCTATATAAGTCAGTCTTTCTGGGCCGACCTGGTTTGCTAAGCTGGTGGGGACCCAGTTTGTGTAAACAGTGAATAAATGTTCCATAATAAGTTCAGCTGTACCAAGAGAGATTATCAAAACTGGGCTTGTTTAGTCTAGAAAAAAGAAGATTAAGGGGTGACCAAATAACCATGTATAAATATATTAGAGGTCAGTACAGAGATCTCTCAATCTATTTATACCAAGAACTGTAAGTATAACAAGGGAATATCCTCTACATTTAGAGGAAACAAATTTTCTGCATCAGCATACAAGGGGGGTTTTACTGTAGGAAGTTATAGGTGCTAGATAACTGAAGGTGGGAGCTTGATCCAGGGAATTTATTCTCATTGCCATATTGGAGTTGGGAAGGATGATAAGACAAACCATGACATCCTCTTTTTTTTCTAAAATCAGCAAAGCATGAAATTCTGATTGAAAACCAGAATAATGCTTTAGCTTGCAGTACCAGATATAATAATAGAAAAAAAAAATACATAGCAAAATATAAGAATGTGTATTTTTGGATAAAAGGTTGAACAAATAAAGAAAAATAGTAAGACAATATTTGGTATTGTAGTGTTTTACTTTTGTACATACCAGGGCTTAGGGTGTTTTCTGTATCTGTATCAATTAAGACGTTCCCAGGTTCAGGCTCTGGTAGGGCAGTGCATTCTGGTACTTCAGTGTTTACCTGTCCGTTTGCGAGTCTCTGTTTCAATATGCTAACCTAATCAATGCGAAAAAAAAAATTAATATATCTAAAAATGAATTAAAGGCAGTAAATACTAAAACTGCAAACAGGCTTAGCACCAATTTGTCATGCTTTATCTTTTTATGTATTTTACCAATAAAATTATAATTATTATTATTTTTTTAAAATACATCATAAACTGGAAGTACTAAAACAGCCATATAAAACCTATACATATTTCTGTATCAGTAATATTTATTCTTTACAAAATCATAATTCAAAGCCTGTATTTGTGTTTAATTTCAGCAGATAGTAGTTCTTCAATATTTCACCCATATTTGGTCAAAACAAAAGCTACTGTTGCCCTATTCATTGAAAGAGCATGTCTCCTACAAAGCTGATAAAAAAAAAAAAAAAAAAAAACAAAGAAAAACAAAAAAACCAGAAGATAAATATATAGACACAAAAATGGATGAATATGTTAAACTTAGTGTTTAAACATAAATAATGTTTAGGGTTTTTTTTTTGTATCAGAGCCCACCTGTGTCTGCAGGACACTAATATGCTGGTCTTTCTCTTCTAAAGATGCATCAAACTCTTCTTGGAGGTGCTTCTTTGCCTGCTGATCCATATGAAGCTCCTATGCAAAATATACAAATTATATATACCTATATATTTATTTATACACACAAACCAACACAGTATCACTAGAATCTGCATGAAACCTGTCATTTATAACCTTATACAGGCTAGTTCTGACAGCAGAACTAGTCATTTATAACTTAAAGCAACAAATAGCTCATTTTAATTTATAAATCATCATTTTGCCTCTGCATACCTCCAACAGCCACTGTACCATTCCAGTAAGAAAATATGAGACCGTTTTACTAATAGATTTTAAACACATGCAAACATGGTAATATTGCAGCACATAATTTTAAGTGGAAAAAAAATGAGCACCAATTGGTTTTCTGTCTGCAACCAACACCTTCTTAAAGTGACATGGGAATTATATTCTTTCTGAACAAATTACAGAATTTTAATAAAACCTTAAAACTAAACTATTGCATCCATACACTTGCACAAGCAAGAGATCAATCAAGTGGTTAAATAGGTTTCAAGGTGTAAACATATTTTATTTGATTTTCCAAAAAACTGCCTTGTGTATTATAAAGAATAATGTGCCCCCCTCAGTTATTTATAAGGACATTAAGAATCACCCTGGAGTTCCAAGCCTTGTTCCTTTATATGGTCATTGAACTTCTTGAGGAATATTGAAATCCTTAAATTACAGAAAGGGGTTACATTGTTTATTTTCTCTTTTTTTTTTATCACAGCAAACTATGCAGGAAGCTGCACTGGATGGGGAAGGCCCTGTACCAGGAAGAGAGTTGCCCGGAACTAATATTAGGAGTAGTACTTTGGTGCAAAAGTGTTTAAAGGTATTTGGATATTTCTGTTTTCAGATCTTTTTTTTTTTTGTATGCTAATTCTGACACTCCACTATTTTGCTCTCAGTGTGCAAGACACATGTAGTTTGAAATATGGTACCAAGTGTTTAGGGGTTTTAACTTGCTACAAGTATATATAATGCTTTTCACTTTGGTGTAATAGTATGTTTTTATAAAAACAATGAATTTCTTAACGTAAGTAATCTAATCAGCAATTTGGATGCACATTTTTTTTAAATGTTTCTGAACTGGATCTGCTTACGGTGTGTATATATTAAATTGTCTTTTTAAGGATTGATATTATGGGATGTATGTTTCCATGCATACCCATCTGGTTGGTTGGGTGGTTATCTTGGCATACTTTTTGCCTAATAGTCTACATTACATATTCAATTTCACTTGGTATGTTTGCTTCATACAAGGCTGAACGAAACTTTCCAAAAATTCTGCTGTTTTTCACTTTTGCAAATCCTGCAAGTGCTCCTTCTTTTCTATTACATTTTATGTGATGGTAGAGTTTTATATATGTATAAATATGCCTTCATAAGTAGTGAACTAATTGCTCTAAAATATTCTAAACATTTGGTGAGAGACATAAAGGTCTATTAAGACCTGTGCTGACCTGTCTGAGACAGGGAGGGGAAATGTCTAAAACAGCAAAATGGATGCCTTATTCTATTACGGAACAACCTGATGCATAAATATAATAATTATATATAATACAACAACCTCTAACTATGTACAACACTCCAGATGCCACAATGGCATAAGCAAGAGCTAAAACTGGGGGAAAAATTAGAAAAGCTGTTTTAGAAGTTATGTTCATCAAGTGAGTAACCATATGATATGGTTGTGAAACTCCTTGGTGATGATTATTATCCTTATAAATTACAGAATGGGGTGCAATATCCTCTCATCCTCTCTATATTAATGAGTGTTCTTCTCAGGGTAGGTTATAATCTCACCTCCCGTAGTTCTCCAATTCTCCGTAATGCTTTGTCCTGGCTCTGACTCAAGATGGACTGGAAAAATTAAAAATAGGAGGTTGCTAAAGAATAAAACTTTTTTGAAGACTAAAGTAACTGCAGTTCTAAACATATTGAACATTATCTTGTTTCAGAAATATTTTTCAATATCTCTTAATGTTATAAAATGTTCCCACATACAGATAGAGCATATAGTATGTTAAACAATGGCAATCTTTAACCTCCCTTTTTCGGGAAAATAAAACTGTTATTACATATAAAAGTATACATACAAAGACACATATATACAACTAAAAAGAAAACAACATAGCCATGATAGTGTTTATATAGTGCAGAAAGCCCTATATATTAAGCTCTAATAAAGATACAAATAAACTGGTTTGCAATGTATATTTTTGCAGAAAACACTTGCATTACTACTTGAATATTAACTCACCTGTAGCTTGTCTTTTTCCTTCTGCACTGTTCTGTAGGCTGTGACAAGCTAAAATGTAAGAAAACAATATAAATTACACAAGTTAAAAAATGATGAATCAGGGTGCTAGATACATTTTTTTTAAGTTTTGTTTTTATAGCAAGCTTTTACACTGTAAAATAAAAAACATTTCTACCTCAGAATATTTTCCTCTGTAGTTCCCTAAACTTTTTTCCATTCTGCGCAAACGATTAAATAGTTGCTCTTTGTCAAGTCCTTCTAAACTTCCTGTAGATTCTTCAGCTTCGCTTTCAATGTCTGACGAAGGATCAAACACAAGACCTGGATTTTCTAAATCAATTTTATTAAGAGAGTCCCGTGAACTACTGCGAAACAGATTTTCCTTGGTTGGCAACTGAAACAAAGATTCTTTAATGGGACTACGAAATAGTGATTCCACTGAAGGAACCCGCAGCTGTAACTTCTGTGCAAACGATGGAGATTCATTCCTCTGAAAGTGAAATCAGATACAAGATAGTGTGTGTTCATGTGTAAATGCTTTACAAACAAATAGTATTGATGTTAAGAAAGAAACACTTATACAGAATGTAAAGTAAATAGTAATGCTTTCCTAGTTAATGAACCTGAAATCTTAATAGCGCCTATTATCTTCCATAATAACACAGTAATATCACAGTGATTTGAAAAATACATTATTCAGAAAAAGGAAAAAGTATTTGCTATCTTGCATTCAATTTCAGCTGAAGAAAGAAATATATTACATATTCTAAAATTCTTGCAGCAATAAATACTTTATCTATATTGAAAGCTTAGGACATTATAGTGCAAATGAAAAAAAATAAAATTGTTTGTTCAGTCCTATGAACTGAATTGATAGAAAAAAATCTTATGCAACCATGATCCCATCTTACCACCCAGTATCCTGCTTTAATGTCCTTCACCCTCTTTGCATAAATGACTTACACATGAGCAGAGTGACATTTTAAAATACATCTAAAACGCCTATATTTATATGTGTGCATTACCTTATACAAGTCTTAAGTTTTTGCAAGTCTTGGAAATTAGATGTGTATTAGCTACTCTGTTGTTTCTTTTTGATGCAAACTTAAGCGAAAACATTAAAATCCTATTTATATTTCATTTTGACTAGTCTTAGGCATGCTCTCCCTATTTGTTTTGCTATATTTCTGAGAGCACAGGGATGCTATGAGGAGCTGCACACATTTGCTTAGCTCAGCATATAGCACCACTTAACACATCATACTATGGGAAATTTAGACCTTTAAACAAGAGCTATATCATTTTAAAAATGATAATGATGTACTTCTT
Source organism: Pipa parva (assembly GCA_019650415.1). Lineage (NCBI taxonomy): Eukaryota > Metazoa > Chordata > Amphibia > Anura > Pipidae > Pipa > Pipa parva. Next base: position 443 of record WMED01016798.1, on the reverse strand, counting down.
TATAATACAGTTTTTAAGCTGGAAGACCCTGTACTTTCAGCATACCAGTTACAGTTAGGGTACATTAAATCTTATTTAAATAAAGACATAAAAAAATAAAAAGTCATTACATTTAAGCAGAACAATAAAGGAAATATCCATTTTTCCTAATGCAGTGAAAAATTTATTTGTTAGCATAGAACAAGTGAAGATGAACTTCCAAAATAGTGACAGCTACATTACAATAAAATATTCAAATCCCACCTTCCAAACTAACAGAAACTACAAAAGAATATTCTACAAAAGATTAGTAAGAAAGAAGAGTACTGTAATATTATATGATACTTTGGGGGTAATTCAGGAATGAACGAACTTACCTTGCGATGCTTCTCACCATTTTGACGAGTCAGGTACGCACTCCCTGGTCTCCTGCAAGTGGAGATCAGCGAACGCTTTAAAGTAGG